>MU249650.1:521266-771266 GCA_018977245.1 Lethenteron camtschaticum
CTCCTCTAGACCTGAGACCCGGTCTCCACTCTAGACCCTGAGACCCGGTCTCTCCTCTAGACCTGAGACCGGTCTCTACTCTAGACTCTGAGACCCGGTCTCTACTCTAGACTCTGAGACCCGGTCTCTACTCTGACCCTGAGACCCGGTCTCTCCTCTAGANTCTGAGACCCGGTCTCCACTCTAGACTCTGACCCTGAGACCGGTCTCCACTCTAGACTCTGACCCTGAGACCCGGTCTCTCCTCTAGACTCTGAGCCCTGAGACCCGGTCTCCACTCTANACTCTGACCCTGAGACCCGGTCTCCACTCTAGACTCTGACCCTGAGACCCGGTCTCTCCTCTAGACTCTGAGACCCGGTCTCTACTCTAGACCTCTGACCCTGAGACCCGGTCTCTCCTCTAGACTCTGACCCTGAGACCCGGTCTCTACACTCTGAGCCCCCGGTCTCCAGACTCTGACCCCCGGTCTCTACTCTAGACCCTGAGACCCGGTCTCTAGTCTAGACCCTGAGACCCGGTCTCTACTCTAGACCTCCCGGTCTCTACTCTAGACTCCCGGTCTCCACTCTAGACTCTGACCTTCTGAGACCCGGTCTCTACTCTAGACTCTGACCCCCGGTCTCCACTCTAGAGACTGAGACCCGGTCTCTCACTCAGACTCTGACCCCGGTCTCTACTCTAGACTCCCGGTCTCCACTCTAGACTCCGGTCTCTACACCTGACCCCGGTCTCCTACTCTAGACTCCCGGTCTCTACTCTAGACTTCCTGACTCTGACTGAGACCCGGTCTCCACTCTAGACTCTGACCCCCGGTCTCTACTCTAGACTCTGAGACCGGTCTCTACTCTAGACTCCCGGTCTCCACTCTAGACTCTGACCCCCGGTCTCTACTCTAGACTCTGACCCCCGGTCTCTACTCTAGACCCCCGGTCTCTACTCTAGACTCCCGGTCTCTACTCTAGACCCCGGTCTCTACTCTAGACCCTGAGACCGGTCTCTACTCTAGACCTGACCGGTCTCTACTCTAGACCCTGAGACCCGGTCTCTACTCTACTGAGACCCGGTCTCTACTCTAGACCTGAGACCCGGTCTCTACTCTAGAGACTGAGACCCGGTCTCTACTCTAGACCCTGAGACCCGGTCTCCACTCTAGACTCTGAGACCCGGTCTCTACTCTACTGAGACCCTGAGACCCGGTCTCTACTCTAGACCCTGAGACCCGGTCTCTACTCTAGAGACCNCGGGTCTCTACTCTAGACCCTGAGACCCGGTCTCTACTCTAGACTGACCCTGAGACCCGGTCTCTCCCCTGTCGACTCAGATCCTGATCCCCGGTCGGTGCGCTAAACTCGCCGCTGAGACGCGGCCGGGCGTCTCGGTGCTGTCCACACCACGCCGCCTTTGGCAGGCGCTCAGGCCTTGCCCCACTGCCTCTGAGGCTACACGGGGGCGCTTTGTCATTGCCTTTGTGTCGCGGTTTTGTTTAACTTGGTGAGACCCGGGGGAATTCGATACGCGGAATCCGAATCCGGTTTGTTGTATGGACATGAGGCGATGAGATTCATAATTTAATTCCGATATCTGNTTTTTTTTTCTCGAAACCCTTAATTATTTATTCTCAGCCTTTCTTTATATATATAAACAAGTGAGGACTTAAGACCTTGAGATATAAATCACGGCTCGGCTCAAGTTTCAGAGTCCTGGAGGCGACGCGAGACACAGCGAGGTGAGCGGGGTGTTAACTCTCGCCTGGTCCAGGAGTCGTGGGTCGATCCCAACCTGAGCTTGCTCTGCTGTATATTGAGTTTGCGTCGCTCTCTCATCATCACGGTGGCTATGAGATGTTGACTACCTTCCTGGTCTACAGGTGGTCGTGGGTTCGACCGACCCTGACGCNTGCTGCGCTGTATAGATCGTCTCTCTCTCATCATCATCATCACGGTGGCTATGAGATGTTAACTACCTCGCCTGTGGCAGGAGGTCGTGGCAATCCCGCCCTGACGATGCCTGCGCTGCAGCTGTATATTTGGAGTTGCGTCTCTCTCTATCATCATCATCATGGTGGACTAGGAGATGTTAACTACCTCGCCTGGTAGGCAGGAGGTCGTGTTCGATCCCGACCCTGCGCCTGCTGTATATTTGGAGTTTGCGTGTCTCTCTCTAACCATATCATCACGGTGGCTAGGAGATGTTGAGGNCGTNGGTTCGATCCCGACCCTGCTGCTGCTGTATATTTGGATTGCATCGCTCATCANCACATCACGGTGGCATGAGATGTTAACTACCTCTCCTGGTCTACAGGTGGTCGTGGGTTCGATCCCGACCCTGACGCCTGCTGCTGTGTATTTGGAGTTTGCATCTTTCTCATCATCACGGTGGCTAGGAGATGTTGACTACCTCGCCTGGTATACAGGAGATCCAGACCCTGACGACGCCTGCTGCTGCTGCTGCTATATTTGGAGTTTGCGTCTCTCTCTCTCCCCGTGGTCGCGTGGATTTTCTCCGGGTTCTCCGGTTGATCGCCTCCACATTTAGAAACATCATCCGTTATTTGGACGTTGTCACATTTCCACTCGATGCGCCACTTTCGTTGAGCTCTCATTCCGTGACGGCCAGGTCGCTTCTGCAAAGAGCGACATTGGCGGCTCAGTGGCCCTTACCTGGCAAACGAAGCAAGAGTTGAACTTCGTTTTGAGTTGTTTTTAAATTCTTTATATTAAGTTCGCTTGCTTGCTTGCTTGCGCGCTTACGACCGTGCAAATCTTTCGGTCGTTTTTTAACCCACTTCCCGTGATCCAATCGAGCTGACATTTTGCACAGACTCGTTGTGCGTGACAATTTATTTTCGTGAAATTTTTTTTCCATAACTTTACACTTTTTAGGTTTTTTTAAATATTTAATTACCAATTGCTTAATGGTGGCAGGCAATCATCTGACCCATAGGTGGCAGCCATCTCAAGCCAGAGGACGAGATGACTCTAGCCGCCACGCATATAAAGGATTTATAGTGAAAAACTTTGTTTTTACGGGGAAATTTTTTACTCTCGTGTGGCTGAGTGTGGATCTCTCTCAGGGGGTTCATAATGGGCATGGCACAGAGCCAGTCCTGCACAGGGCCTGGGTTCGAGCCCTGGGTCTGGGTATCTCTCAATGGATTCATAATGGCCATGTCGGAGAATCTGATGTAGTCCTGCCAGAGCCTGGGTTCGAGCCCTGGGTCTGGGGTGTCTCTCTCTCTCACTGAGTTCATAATGGCCGTGTCGGAGAATCTGATGCAGTCCTGCCCAGAGCCTGGGTTCGAGCCCTGGGTCTGGGGGTGTCTCTCTCTCACCGAGTTCATAATGGCCGTGTCGGAGATTCTGATGCAGCCCTGCCCAGAGCCTGGGTTCGAGCCTGGGTCTGGGGGTGTCTCTCTAACATGCATGTGCACGATTGCCACGCGCGCCTGACTGACGTGGTGCTGTGCCCCACAGATTTGTCCGACTCGGAGCGAGCGATGGTGAAAATCGCGGGAGCGGCAGTCACCGTAGCAGTGCTGATGATCACAGGTAATGCAACGCCGCGGAGCGGACGGTGGGTGCGTGTGGGTCGCTCTCGCAGAGCGAGTGAGTGAATGGAATTTGTGTGATCTTCCCTGTTCTATAGAGTGAGTGAGTGGAGTTTGTGTGATCTACCCCTGTTCTACAGAGTGAGTGAGTGGAGTTTGTATGATCTCCCCTGTTCTACAGAGTGAGTGAGTGAGTGGAGTTTGTATGATCGCCCCTGTTCTACAGAGTGAGTGAGTGGAGTTTGTATGATCTCCCCTGTTCTACAAAGTGAGTGAGTGAGTGGAGTTTGTATGATATCCCCCTGTTCTACAGAGTGAGTTAGTGAGCTTGTATGATCTCCCCTGTTCTACAGAGTGAGTGAGTGAGTGGAGTTTGTATGATATCCCCTGTTCTACAGAGTGAGTTAGTGAGTTTGTATGATCTCCCCTGTTCTACAGAGTGAGTGAGTGGAGTTTGTATAATCTCCCATGTTCTAGAGAGTGAGTGAGTGAGTGGAGTTTGTATGATCTCCCCTTTTCTACAGACAGTGAGTGACCCAGCCAACGCAGCCTTGCCTGCTGGAGGAGCTTACCGATGGGATGTTGCCCAGATCTTTCAAAGATTTGTGAGCTCCTCACACAATCCAGCCTGGTTAAATCCAGGATGGATCGTAGGCAGGCCAGCCTAAATGTTTCCAATCAGCGAAGATTCTCCATTAGGGGGGTCCACGTTTCGCAAGCGTAGAGAAGGTAGGGAATGACCGTGGCCGAAAAGACTTGAAGCTTCGTGCAAAGCGACAGACCAGGTAGCTTCCACACAGCGTTACGCAACCGATGAAAAGATATTGCCGCTCGACTGATTCGGAGTGAGTCCTCTGCTGTCAAACTGGAGCCGGTCATAAGCACACTGCCCAGGTATGGGAAACTCTCCACTCTCTCCACAACTGCCCATCACCGATTGGGAGTTTTGGGGGTGGAGTGCCCGATGGTACAAAATACCCAGGCAGGTGCTTAGTTTTGGTGGGGCTGATGGTAAGGCCCCACCTCTTAGTGGCACAATCCAGTTTCAGCAGCAGCGTCTCCAACTCCTCCTCTGAGTGAGCAGCTATTACCAGATCATCGGCATACATAACGTGGTTGACCAATAGGGAGCCATTCCTTGACCGCACTCGGGTATCGATCAGCCTCCCATTATATCTGTGCCAGATGGAAATTCCTCTGGTACAGCCATCAAAGGCTGCACGAACTACGTGGTCGATAAACATGTTAAATAATTTTAGAGCCAGAGGACATCCCTGTCGCACCCAAGGTGAACAGGGAATGGCTCCGACTCCCGGCCACATAGTTTACCCGGGCCCACTCACCATCATGAAAGTCCTTAATGATCGTGAGCAGCCGGTCAGGGACTCCGAAGGCACGAAGAACAACCCAGAGCCCAGCCCTACTGATGGTATCATAGGCCTTGATCAGGTCAATAAAGCAGAGATGTAGGTCTTGTTGGAATTCCCAATGCCTCTGCTGTAGCAAACGGACAGAAAATATGGCATCTGTGCAGGACCACCTTTCCTGAAACCACATTGGGGCTCCGCAAGCCTCTCCTCAGCGTGCCTGGCAAGGCGATGTTGAATAATCCTTGCCAGGACCTTTCCCGGCAGACTGAGGAGTGAGATACCCTGTAGTTGTTACAGTCTGTGCGGTCCCCCTTCTTAAAGAGGGGAAGGCAAGCCCAACATAGCCTGGGACTTACAGCTTCCCACACCTCACCTCCACGCTCCACGCCTCCTTCATTCTTTTCTTCATAAGAAGAGCCACTCCCTGTTGTTTGGTAGTCTCCTGCCCCGAGTAGAGGACTGTCCACCCCTCATGGTGGCAGGAGCCAGAACCGGTCCACCGGACCTGAATACCACAGAGATCTAGGCGGTACCGATCCAGCTCCCGACAAAGGAGTGGCAGCCTCTCCTCCGCAGTGAGCGTTCGAACATTCCACGTGGCCATTCGTAGTGGCTTTTTGTTGTTTCTGGAGGAGCCCCGAGGGTAAAGATTAAATCTCCTGGCTCCGCCAAATGGGGTTTGGCCAGGAGACGTCATAGACGCCTGTCCCCCCGGGGGCCCCCACAAGATTATTCATTAAATTTTTCCGTCGTGGTTTAGTGGTAAATAATTGAAGGTGGAGGGGTTACCAGTCCCTCGCACCCGTCCAGAGCCCCCATTTGGCCGCTGTGGTGGTCACAGACGCCATGAGGGGAGAGGGCCAATTGGAATCAGCACTGTCCACGACAGTGTTGCCCGTCCGGCACCACACACACACAACCACACACACAACCACACACACAACCAACACACACACACACAACACACACACANCCACACACACAACACACACACAACCACACACACAACCACACTGCTGGTTCTTCTGCCCACCTCCCAACCGCCATCACTCCTCTTCCCCCCCCCCTCCCCCCCCTACAGCGGGCACGCCACACGCGGGACAATTCTTCTTCTCGGCCCGCGCTCTGCCGTGGTGCGCGGCGGTGCGCTACTGCCGCTCGCACGGCGGCCACCTCGCCACCGTGCCGACGCGCGGCTCAACGCTCGCCTCGCGCTCGCCGCCACCGCTCCCCACGCCCCCACGCCCCCACGCCGCCCCCCCCCCCGCCGCTTCTGGCTGGGACTGCGCCGCGACGGGCGGGCGTCTGGCGGTGGCTGGAGGGCGGCGCGCCGGCCCCGTTCCTGCCCTGGGCGCCCGGCGAGCCCAACGGCAGGAAAAGCGACGAGGAGTGCGTGGAGCTCTACGTGGGGGGCGGAGGAGGGGCAGCGGCGGCGGGGGGGCGGACGAGAGACACGGGCGCTGGAACGACGATGGCTGTCGGCGGAAGAAGAGTGCGCTGTGCTACAGAGGTGAGGCCCAGCAGGAGGAGGATTCAATGGTGGTGACACCAGGATTGGTGAAGTATGGTCGCGGATAACCGCCCACTGCTGCTGCCCCCCCCCCCCGCCGCCCGCGCCCCGTCGTGTGGAGATGCCCCAAGGCTCGACCACACAGCAGACTGATGCACAGGGACAGCTGCCACTGGGGTGCCCCTAGGCTACGTACTATATGTTAAACTTCTTTCGTACCGTACGTAGCCAACCGTGCTAATCGAAGGTGTGGGGACGGTCAACAAACTAGAGGCAAAGCGCAGTTCTAGACAGACGAGTTTGTGAACCCAGATGATGACGATTGCAAAGTGCCATCGCTCCTCCAGTGGCTTCTTAATATCGGAAGAGCGCGTTCCAGACGGCCGCGGAAGCGCATCTGAAAACGCGCGAAGCGGTGACCACAGCAGCAGCAGCAACATCGCCCCCTGCTGTGAAACTGGACTAAGCTATTTTATCTTCACCATTGGTACCTCATTTGCCCGTAAAAAATATGATAATTGTTTTTTTACCCTTCTATCTGGCAACAAAACTGACACCTTTTTTTTTACGAGGAGTCATGTTTGCATAGACCACAATACCTGCAGTCATAATGCAAACAAAAAACAACTCTGATAATGTACGCACTGTCCTTGAAGTTGATTGGTCCACACCCGAGACAGCTTTCCTTAGAGCCTAGTCTCAGATGGGTTGGACCAGATGACGCCAACTTATAAATTAACCTCGTTATATTTGCTCAAACGTTTAATTAACTCGCCCCTAACGCGATGGGCTGGAACTGCTTTTCTTTGGCGGGGCGTGTGATGATGTTAGCTGGTGTTGATGATGCTGCTGCTGCTACTCGCAACAGCTTTTCCAGGTTTGCTCCGAGATTATTGAATTTCGAGTCCCGCCTGCGGTTGCCTTGGCAGGGCCAGACCCAAATAATTTCGCGGGGCATTATACGGCCCTCGGGCTGGATGTTCCCCACCCTGGTCTTAACACAACACCTGTTGCATTGTCAGAAAGGGTGACACCTCTATTATACTCGTAGGTTCTTTTCGGTAAAGTCACGTAGAAGGGGAATTGTTTTATTATTTTATTATTTCCCTTCTACGTGACTTTACCGAAAGAACCAAGAAGATGAATCCCTGCAGTCACGAAAGCTTTAAATCGAAACTCTATTATACTCTTAGGTTTTTCGGTAAAGTCACGTAGGTAAAAAATAAATAATAAAACATAAATAATAATTGTTGAAATAAAAATAGAAATAAATAATATAAATCACGACGTTTCGGAGGCAACACAAGTCTCCGTCATCAGGTGGAACCGTCACAGCTAAATTTACTGTATCAAGTGAGGCAAAAATTCAAGATACAAGTTCTTAAATACAAGTTGACGGTCCACCTGATGACGGAGACTTGTGTTGCCTCCGAAACGTCGTGATTTTTATTATTTTATTTCTATTTTTATTTCTATTATTAGTTAATTATTTATTTTTTACCTACGTGACTTTACCGAAAAAACCTAAGAGTGTGAATCCTTGCAGTCACGAAAGCTTCACATCTAGAAGAAACGTCTATTCTTACTGTTCATACTTTGATCCCGGCAAACATGCATCCCATGATACAGCTGCTGCTCACCCGACCCAGAAATACTCCGATGTGTGTGGCATTGCCCTTGGGCTGCCCGCCTTTAGGCGTTGTAGCGTGCGTGGTTAATGCTCTCCTTGATTCATTGTAAAAGGATTAATCGATTTGGGTGTTTGGGGCCGTCCTTAAATGACGTCACGCACATGGGGGGGGGGGGGAGTCAGACATTTGTGACGATGTGTGACGAGGGGGAAGGGGGTTGAGAAATATGACGTCACGTAAAATTTCGCAACTTTAAATAAATATAGACAACACGTTCTACTTAATTAAATAGACTTTTTAATAAATGTTTTCTCCTACAACATCAGAGTGCAGCGCCACATTAAATACGCACTACAATGACAATAGTTTAAAGCGATGTTTTAATGTTATGGGGGGGGGGGGGCAGAGCTTTGTGACGTCATATTTGGGGGGGCCTGACTTTTTGTGACGCCGTGTGACGAGGGGGGAGGGGGTCAAAAATCGTCCAAAATCGCGTGACGTCATTTATGGACGGCCCCTTTGTACATCTGAACTCCTGTTTTATTGATAGAAAGGGGTAGAAACCCCATTCTTATTTTTCATTCATCATCATCACAGTAATAAATCACCAATTCTANTTCGATTTAAAGATTTCGTGACTGCAGGGATTCATCTTCTCGGTTCTTTCGGTAAAGTCACGTAGAAGGGAAATAATAAAAGAATAAAAATAAAAATAAACGCTGTCTCCCCGACAGACCTGTTCTTCACCTGAGGACGGCTGCTTGCGTTGTGGCCGAAACGTCGTGAGAATTATTTAATGTTTTATTTTTATTATTTTATTATTTCCATTCTACGTGACTTTACCGAAATAACCAAGAAAATGAATCCCAATTCTACTTTTACCGTCCGTGTTGCAGACCAGGCGGAAGCGTCACGTGGCTCTCCGGCTCCAGGCCAAGAAAGTCCGATCCAGGTTTTGATCGAGGACGCTCCGGGCCTGCCGCGATCCGGGGCCACTCCACGGCGATCCGCTCCGCGCTTTGCCGACCGCAGCCCAGAAGTCTGGTCAACGGCCGCTCCAGATGATCCAGTCCGGTTTGAACTAAATCCAGTCCAGTCAACAGCTGATCCAGTCCGGTTTGAACAAATCCAGTCCAGTCAACAGCTGATCCAGTCCGGTTTGAACTAAATCCAGTCCAGTCAACAGCTGATCCAGTCCGGTTTGAACTAAATCCAGTCCAGTCAACAGCTGATCCAGTCCGGTTTGAACAAATCCAGTCCAGTCAACAGCTGATCCAGTCCGGTTTGAACAATCCAGTCCAGTCAACAGCTGATCCAGCCCGGTTTGAACTAAATCCAGTCCAGTCAACAGCTGATCCAGCCCAGTTTGAACTAAATCCAGTCCAGTCAACATCTGATCCAGTCCGGTTTGAACAAATCCAGTCCAGTCAACAGCTGATCCAGTCCGTTTGAACTAAATCCAGTCCAGTCAACAGCTGATCCAGTCCGGTTTGAACAAATCCAGTCCAGTCAACAGCTGATCCAGTCCGGTTTGAACAAATCCAGTCCAGTCAACAGCTGATCCAGTCCGGTTTGACAAATCCAGTCCAGTCAACAGCTGATCCACCCGGTTTGATCAAAATCCAGTCAGTCAACAGCTGATCCAGCCGGTTTATCAAAATCCAGTCCAGTCAACAGCTGATCCAGCCCGGTCAACAATTGCTCCAGCCCAGTCAACATCCGAAGCTCCACTCCAGTTTGAACAAACTCCAGTCCCGGTCCATTGGAAACCAACTCGGGTCCGGCCAACAACGACGGCGGCCTCAGCCCCGTGGAGGCGTCCCGGTGCACGCCGGAAGACCCGGGTGGAGGTCCAGGAGCCGGAGTTCCCGGTGCCGAGGCCGAGAGGAGGTGGAGGTGAAGATGGTGACGAGGTGGCTGGCGGGGGAGGGTGGCGGCCGTGGTCGCGCTGGGAGGTGTCAGCCTGACGTCGGGAGCCTGGCTGATCACGTTCGCTCTCAAGCGGCGCAAGTCCGGTGAGTCTTCGGGGTGGCTCCACTAAGAACGATGTGAGCCCTTCTCAATTTGCATCGATCTGTCATCTATGAATAACACATTCCTGCTGCGGAGTAGGGAGCTGGTAGTGACGTTGGGTTGCTCGGTCAATGGCCTGCAGGGTCAACGGCGGCGTGGTGTATTCCGCAAATATGCCGACTGTGAGGGCGGGCACAAGCCGGCGTGAGTAGGTGAAACGTTGAGTTTTATAAGGGCACCACGGGTGACCAGCCCCTCCCCACCCAGCCCACCCCTCCACCCCCAGCCAGCCCCACCCAGCCCCTCCCACCCAGCCCCTATCTCCACCCTCCCTCCCCACCCAGCCCCACCCCTCCCACCACCCACCCAGCCCCACCCTTCCCACCCCTTCCACCCCCACCCAGCCCCTCCCTCCCACCCAGCCCCACCCAGTCCCTCCCTGCACGACGGACGGACACAATAATCCCCTGTGGGCTGGTGTAACCAGGATGTTCCTACCAGTATAAAAGGGAAATTTGTGAATGTGTGTCTGTTCGAATGTTTAGCGTACTTCCCGACATGCAACAAACTTGAAATTTGGCATGTGGGCAGCTTCCAGACTGTACAGCATGCAAAAGTCTAAAAAAGACTTTTGTATTTTGGGGGGGGGGCGCAAAAATGGATGCATTTTGCACGTCAAGTGAGCGGTGACGTCACATCTGTGATGTCACCCGCATGCGGCAGCGTCACGCGGTGTGCCTGCTGACGTCACGCGGTGTGCCTGCTGACGTCACGCGGTGTGCCTGCTGACGTCACGCGGTGTGCCTGCTGACGTCACGCGGTGTGCCTGCTGACGTCACGCGGTGTGTCTGGTGACGTCACGCGGTGTGCCTGCTGACGTCACGTGGTGTGCCTGCTGACGTCACGCACGCACCCCTCCCCCACCTTCCGCGTCGGCTCGCTCTTCAATATAAAGCGGAAGATTAATCCGTTTGTGTGACGCAACAAAAACTTCCGAACGCTGAGCTCTGACGTCATGTCATTTGCCCGGCTGACGCTGTCTGGAATCTCGAAGGGAACGCGACAGTTTCCAGCTCGCCGCGTCATTCGCGAGTTGCCGAAATCGACCACGCGCACACGTGGGTCAAGGTTGAATTTCCTTCAGTGAAAAACATCGGATTTAGTTATACATTGATTTGTTTCGGCTTTTTTGTTTAGTGCAAGCATCAATGTAATTCAGTGAAATAAAAGGGAACATGAAATTCATCCAAGGCAAGATTCCAAGTCCCGGGCGAAGCTGGTTTGAGATAAATGTGTGTTTCTAACCGCGGAAAGGTCTCCGCCAAGCTGATGCGTGTCTCGTTTTTGAGGAGCAAACCGGGTACCCGATACCCGTACCCTACCCGATACCCGGCTACCCGTTTGCGACCCTGGTGCGGCCGGTACGGGTAAGGAATCAAAGCTCGTTTGCGACCTCTGGTGTCTCGTTTTCGAGGAGCAAACCGGCCACCGCAGATGATAGCGGCTCAAGCAAGTTGGTGGTTCATCATCATCTTGGTCGTCGTCGTCGTGTGGAAATGTGTAGCAGCAGCAGCAGCAGCAGCCAAATCACTCTAAAGCGCGTGACGGTGTTGACTCTAAATGTGGAGGGGACAAATGCACGCGGCCCACGGGGAAAGAGAGACAGAGACTCTAAATACACAGCAGCAGCAGCAGCATCGTCAGGGTTGGGATCGAACCCACGACCACCTGTAGACCAGGCGAGGTAGTCAACATCTCCTAGCCACCGTGATGATGATGAGAGAGAGAGACGCAGACTCCAAATATACAGCAGCAGCAGGCATCGTCAGGATCGGGATCGAACCCACGCCCTCCCGCATATCAGGCGAGGTAGTCTCTCATTTACTTGATACAGCTGTCGTGGCTGTGACGGTTCCACCTGAAGACGGAGGCTTGTGTTGCTCCGAAACGTCGTGAATTTTTTAATTTGTTTTATTTTACTTTTATTAATTTTTTTACCTACGTGACTTTACCGAAAAAACCCAAGAGTATGAATCCTTGCAGTCACGAAAGCTTCAAATCTAGAATTAGTCAACATCTCCTAGCCACCGTGATGATGATGATGAGAGAAACACGCAAATTCCAAATATACAGCAGCAGGGATCGTCAGGATTGGGATCGAACCCACGTCCTCCTGCATACGAGGCGAGGTAGTCAACATCTCACAGCCACCGTGATGATGATGAGAGAGAGACACGCAGACTCCAAATACACAGCAGCAGCAGGCGTCGTCAGGGTCGGGACTTGATACACCAGGCGAGGTCGTTAACATCCCCTAGCCAACGTGATGCTTGTGTGCCACGCGTGTCACACAAGCGTGTCACACGCGTGGTCCGCTCATGGATATTTTAAAGCTCATATTTAATTCACGGAAAGCCCATGGTGACGCATTCATAAGGACGCTTTCATATTTCACGTTTTAAATATGCATCGCCTCTCCCCCTCCCCTCCCCCCTCTCTCCCCCACTCCCCCCACTCTCCCCCTCCCTCTCTCCCCTCCCTCTCCCCCCCCCTCTCTCCCCCACTCCCTCCCTCTCCCCCACTCTCCCCCCCCTCTCTCCCCCCCCCCTCCCCCTCTCTCCCCCCCCTCTCTCCCCCTACTCTCCCCCCACTCTCCCCCACTCTCCCCCACTCTCCCCTCCCTCTCTCCCCCTCCCTCTCTCCCACAGGCTCCTTCTTCTTGCAGCACAATCAAACGCGGTGACGTCATCACTTCTAAGAATTCTGATTTCGAACAAAATATCTTCCCAGAGAACGCGAAAAAGAGAGAGAGAGTCAAATAACACTGGTCAACAACAAAACAACATTTATTGCCTGGACTTTTGCAGCTGTTTTAGACTCATTTCAGGGTGCTGATTCCAAATCTGATCTCAGATTTGCTCTATCACATCTCATTTTTATGCTATCGGCATACCCCATTTTCATTGATTTTACCCGAAATTAACTCTGTCACTTATGATTGCAAGTTGTTGCGAGTCAGTGACTGCTTTAGTGTTAAAATAAGGTGCTGTATTTTTAGGATAGTGTGTTTATAATATAATTTAATGTAGATATCCACATTTATTTAATATTTTTCTTCTGCAGTTTTATTGAAAATGCAATAACCTGATGTGATAGACAAAAACTGATGCCAGATTTGGAATCAGCACCCCAAAATTACATTAACACCGTTGGAATACCTTATGCCAGAAAAAGTGTGTTGACCAGTGTAATACGGGTTAAAGTATTGACACTGCAACGCTGGCACGCCTCGCTCGTTCACTCACTCACTCACCCGTACCCCACCCTTTCCCACTGGCGAACCGAACCGTGCCAGGGCTGGCCCCCTGGCACGACACATCATACACGGGTGGTGGTTGCTTTGCTTTTTTCCCACTGCGGCCGTTTGCCGAACTGAGCTGGAACTCGTCCATCCGGCGCCGCCCACTCGCGTCTCCGCTTGTCCACCGCGCGTGGTGACGTCGGCACGGCACGGCTCGGCTTGCGCAGTGGAAAAACAACAACAACCCGAGCCATCGCGGGGCCGGATCATCTCGTGCACGGCTCTGAGTCTCAAGACGCGTTCAGGAGGGTGCTGCCACTGCCGCGGCCATGAAACGTTGGGAAACCGGAGCATCCCAGATAACCCCAGAGACCCCCAGAGAAACCCCAGAGACCCCCGTATCACTGTACGCCTACAACACCTGGCAAGCCCACCCCACCCCACCCCTACCCCGCCCGGTGCTGATCGCCCTTCCAGGACTCGGGCCAAGCTCAAGAGCTGCTGACCGCGGGAGGGGCGAGAGGCGGGGGAGGGTTTGCGGCGTGGTGCATTCTGGGTGGTGGGGTGCATTGTGGGTGATTTTGTTCATTTGTAATAAATGTGAAATGTGTTTTATCCAAAAACGACCGCACCGTACTGTACGTGTGTTCAATGTGACGTTACATCGTGGGCATCTCGTGAGGAGAGTGGATCCCCCGTCGTGCTAATATGGAATTTCCAGCAGTGGCTCAGGACCGCCGACAATGGACGCCTCTGGTCAAACACACAACGGGGCCCACGAAAGTGGACATCACAGAGTTACCTCTGAGATCGCGTCACTGAGCGTGAGTCGATGGGTCTCTGTGCGTGAGTTGATGGGTCTCTGTGTGTGAGTCGATGGGTCTCTGTGTGGTGAGTCGATGGGTCTCTGTGTGAGTCGATGGGTCTGTGTGTGTGAGTCGATGGGTCTCTGTGTGGTGAGTCGATGGGTCTCTGTGTGAGTCGATGGGTCTCTGTGTGAGTCGATGGGTCTCTGTGTGAGTCGATGGGTCTCTGTGCGTGAGTCGATGGTCTCTGTGTGAGTCGATGGGTCTCTGTGTGAGTCGATGGGTCTCTGTGTGAGTCGATGGGTCTCTGTGTGAGTCGATGGGTCTCTGTGCGTGAGTCGATGGGTCTGTGTGTGTGAGTCGATGGGTCTCTGTGTGAGTCGATGGGTCTCTGTGTGAGTCGATGGGTCTCTGTGTGAGTCGATGGGTCTCTGTGTGAGTCGATGGGTCTCTGTGCGTGAGTCGATGGGTCTCTGTGTGAGTCGATGGGTCTCTGTGTGAGTCGATGGGTCTCTGTGTGAGTCGATGGGTCTCTGTGTGAGTCGATGGGTCTCTGTGTGAGTCGATGGGTCTGTGTGTGAGTCGATGGGTCTCTGTGTGAGTCGATGGGTCTCTGTGTGAGTCGATGGGTCTCTGTGTGAGTCGATGGGTCTCTGTGTGAGTCGATGGGTCTCTGTGTGAGTCGATGGGTCTGTGTGTGAGTCGATGGGTCTCTGTGTGAGTCGATGGGTCTCTGTGTGAGTCGATGGGTCTCTGTGTGAGTCGATGGGTCTCTGTGTGAGTCGATGGGTCTCTGTGTGAGTCGATGGGTCTCTGTGCGTGAGTCGATGGGTCTCTGTGTGTGAGTCGATGGGTCAGTCGTCAACTGGCTGCACCTTGCTGTATGCACGTGGTCCCGTGCACGTCTGTGGCACAGACTGTGCATTGCAACTGTGCATTGCAATCTGGCATTGAAATCGTGCATTGCAACTGTGCATTGCAACTGTGCATTGCAGCTGTGCATTGCAATCTTGCATTGCAATCTTGCATTGCAACTGTGCATTGCAACTGTGCATTGCAACTGTGCATTGCAACTGTGCATTGCAATTGTGCATTGCAACTGTGCATTGCAACTGTGCATTGCAACTGTGCATTGCAACTGTGCATTGAAATCGTGCATTGCAATCGTGCATTTCAACTGTGCATCGCAACTGTGCATTGCAACTGTGCATTGCAACTGTGCATTGAAATCGTGCATTGCAATCGTGCATTTCAACTGTGCATTGCAACTGTGCATTGCGATCGTGCATTTCAACTGCATCGCAACTGTGCATTGAAATCGTGCATTGCAACTGTGCATTGCAACTGTGCATTGCAACTGTGCATTGAAATCGTGCATTGAAATCGTGCATTGCAACTGTGCATTGCAACTGTGCATTGCGACTGTATTCGAGGCCGTGCCACGTGCTTCGCCGGTGACGCGTCCTGCGCGTCACGCGATGGGGCCGTGCGCGTGACCACGTGGCGGTGGGCGGGGCTCTTCAGTCCCCTGGGCAACGTCACTGCTGACAGCTGCTGCTGCTGTGCGGCCGTCACAACACACGACACAAAGACAAAGATCCCCTGGCAGACTGTTGGGCAAGTGCTGTTAGCGAGTAACACCTAGAAAGGCCGGCACTGTGGCACACGGGGGTGGGTGGCCAACACCACGCCCGGCCGCCTTTGTCTCCCAGTGGCGATCTACACACCGGGTATCATTTGAGGCTGAGTCGACCTAGGGGAGGCCCAAGACCGGTTCAGATAATCGTCACCGGTGTTGGTGTCTGTGAGCAAGTAGCGAACTNCACCACCGCCACTTTAGACACAACAACAACCGCCATTCGCCACTAAGTGGCGGTGACGTCACCACGACGCTTGTGCCAGGTATGTGCACCTTGAGGCCACGTGAAGTGTCGAACGCCGCTGCAGTCACGGGGCAGACCCAGATGCTACGGGTCGACTGACCGAGATGAGATGCACCACCTGTACCCCCTTGTACCAACTTGCTGTGTTTTATCCACCCGGCGCTCCGCTCGTTGTTGTGAGCGTCGCTCCTCCGCCCTCCGTTGTTGTTGGAGGGCGACTGCCTCAACTGCCCAGTAGCGTCCTTTACGAGCCTCCTCCACAGAGGCCGATCTTGACACCGCTGGTACCAGTCATAGGCAAGTCCACTCAGCTCCACGTCCTCCTGTACCACATCACTCCATCTCTTCTCTAGCCCGTGCCGTGCCGTTTAGCCCCTCGATCCGGCAACNAAAGCCGTTTCAACATGCGGTGGCTGGGCATGTGGGCTACATGGCCCAGCCAACGCAGCCTTGCCTGCCGGAGGAGCTCACCGATGGGACTTTGCCCAGATCTTTCAAGGATTTGTGAGCTCCTCACACAATCCAGCCTGATTAAACCCAGGATGGATCGTAGGCAGGCCAGCCTAAATGTTTCCAACGGCGAAGATGCTCCATTAGGGGGGTCCACGTTTCGCAAGCATAGAGAAGGGAGGGAATGACTGTGGCGAGAAGACCTGAAGCTTCGTGCGGAGCGACAGACCAGGTAGCTTCCACACAGCGTTACACTCGGACACACACACACACGGACACACACACGGACACACACTCACACACGGACACACACGCGGGGGATTCTCATTCTCTGGCCTCGTCGTGTTTCGATCGGCGTTCTGTCTCGCCATGGACACAGCGTGAGTACACGTGTCAAATATCACGTGTCAGAGTACGCGTGTCAGAGATCACGTGTCAGAGTACGCGTATCCGAGTACGCGTATCAGAGTACGCGTATCTTGGTACACGTATCAGAGTACGCTTTGCCGGGGCGACACGGAACCTCGCCTGGTAGGCAGGAGGTCGTGGGTTCGATCCCGAACCTGTCGATGCCTGCTGCTGCTGCTGCTGTGTATTTGCAGTTTAACACGTGGGAGGCTTTCGCAAGCAACATCATCCAACACATTCCTGCGGAGGGAGCTGGTAGCAACGTTGGTGGGTTGCTCGGTCAATGGCCTGCAGGGTCAACGGCGGCGTGGTGTATTCCGCAAATATGGCCGACTGTGAGGGCGGGCACAAGCCGGCGTGAGTAGGTGAAACGTTGCGTTTATAAGGGCACCACGGGTGACCAGCCCCTCCCCACCCAGCCCCACCCAGCCCACCCTCCCCACCCAGCCCCTCCCACCCAGCCCCACGCTCCCCACCCCACGCCACCCTCCCCTCCCCACCCAGCCCCACCCTCCCCACCCTCCCCACCCAATTGGTTATTAAATGGTTAATAAAGTGTCAGTTACTAGAGATGGTGAATCTCAATGGGTCATTAAATGGTTCAATAAGGACCACCAGTCTCATGGGACATGGTTCAATAAAGGATGTCGCTCACTAGAGATGGTGAATCTCAATGGTTATTACATGGTTCAATAAAGGATGTCGCTCACTAGAGATGGTGAATCTCATTAAATGGTTCAATAAAGGACCTCTTATTACATGGTTCAATAAAGGATGTCGCTCACNAGAGATGGTGAACTCAATGGGTTATTAAATGGTTCAATAAAGGACCTCACTCGCNACAGATGGTTAAATGGTTAAATGACGCGGTCATAACAGCACTCAAATNAGTACTTAAATGGTTAAATAAAGGACGTACCTCACAACAGAAGATGCATCTCAATCCCCTCACGTGGTTAAATAAAGGACCTCAATAACAATAAACAATCGCAATGTCATCACAAGGTTAAATAAGGACCGTCGCACAGATGTGACTCCCAANCTGCTCTCACAAGGTTGAATAAAGACGTCAGTCACACGGATAATCGCAATAGGCCCTTACATGGTTAAATAAAGGACGGCTCTCCCAAAATAAGATCCATCTAAATGACACCTCACATCTCCCATCACATGGTTAAATAAAGGACTATCCCATCCCATGGTTAAATAAAGACNCGGCTGTCACATGGTTAAATAAAGGACTATCACATCGCACATCACGTGGTTAAATAAAGGACTCACATCTCACATGGTTAAATAAAGGACTCACATCTCACATGGTTAAATAAAGGACTCCCATCCATGGTTAAATAAAGGACTCACATCTCACATGGTTAAATAAAGGACTATCCCATCCCATGGTTAAATAAAGGACGCGGCTTTCACATGGTTAAATAAAGGACGCGGCTGTCACATGGTTAAATAAAGGACTCACATCTCGCATGGTTAAATAAAGGACTCTCCTCTCCATGGTTAAATAAAGGACGCGGCTGTCACATGGTTAAATAAAGGACGCGGCTGTCACATGGTTAAATAAAGGACTATCCCACCCCATGGTTAAATAAAGGACGCGGCTGTCACGTGGTTAAATAAAGGACGTCTACTCACACGAAGACAATGAACCTCAATGGTCCTCTACGACCACTGAAACCCATGGAACCGGTTCCGCCCCACCCAAGCGTGAGTTTGCATTGGACCGGTTCCATGATTATTTATTTATTTACGTTACAATGGAACCGGTTCCGCTCTCCACCCCTACCCCGACCCCCGCCCACTCAGCGCAAAGCGAACACCGGCTGGAATCGATTCCTTCTGCTGCTGCTAATCATTGAATCGATTCTATCATCGTACATTCCGCACGAATCCCAAACGGAATCGATTTTTTAATCGCAGAGATCAGTACGATTCGATTCTGCCGCTGCGTCACCGTATCGCCATTCGGGCGCGTGAGCGAAGATCACGTGACGCGGCGGTAGTGCCCCGGATGTAAAGCGGGCTATACCATTATGTCATTACTGCAATTGAGAAGGGGGGGGACTTGAATGTTTTGGCATTTTTTTTGTAAACTTACTGACTTGTAAATGTTGTAAGAAATAACCTATATAATTTTTTGATATTAAAAACATAGTAACGTTGTGGTATAGTGATTTTGTTGTTTGGTCAAGAATTGTGTATTTTTTTAAAAAAATTGCCATCGAATTGAGATGGTATCGCCCGGGCGTGCCCTATTTAAGGGGAAGGCATCTTCATTTCATTGTCCTCGCTGCGGTTGGGAGAGGTGATCTGGGTCGCCTGGTCTGCTGTGCAACAACAACATCAGTGAATTTGACAAGAGCAATTCTTTTTTACGTATAAATTAAGTTAAACAAATTAAGAGAAAATGCGTGAAATCGTTCACTTGCAGGCGGGCCAGTGCGGCAACCAGATCGGCTCCAAGGTAAATGCACGTTCTTTCGGGCGAAACGAATGGGCTTAAATTGCGTTAAATGTTACAATTTGTAATGCTTTTTATTGCTAAATGTAGGGATAGTGCATTGTTGAGGTATTTAGCACATTGCAATCGGCGTTGCAGAGAGAGCTATTTTTTATGCGCGGATTAACACAGCGCGGCGGATGACTTCTCTGTCGCATGTAAATTAACGTTGCTGTATTTGCTCCAAAAATCAACGGTAAAACGCGATCGTTTCATTTGCACGATAGAAAATATTATAACCGTGAATTGACGACGTTAATCCAAATGCGTTTAGATTTTTAAAAACATTATTTTATTCAATTTCTTCTCTGAACCCCGTTGAAAAACCGCGCCAAAATTCCGCCATGTTAATTTGCGACGGCGGAGGGGCGCGTTAAATAAAATGTTTTACCTCGTGCGATCGGATTCTTTTTTCACCCCCGTATAGAACAAATGCCTCGGTAACGATCGCGCTATCGTCGTCAACAACACGCGCGTTATATTAGATGTTTTAAATTAAATCGAACGGGGCGAAGTGGTCCCCTCATCAAATGGCGCTGGCGGGAAAATGGCTGCAGCCCCCCCCCCCCCATTGTCTAGCGCCGGTTGCGACACCATCGCCTCGAATCTTCCTTTAATATGTTTAATGAAGCGAATCTTGCTGATATTTTACATCGCTAACGTTTGCTAGCAAGCGGCACTTCGTGAGGGATGTGTCCCTTGGTGTGTGAGGGGCGTGGTGGTGCTTCGTGCGCTGTTGACTGACGGCGCACGGCCATTACAAAAGACCGCTAATTGTTTAACACTTTTTTTTAAAAGCTTTAATGAAGCGTTATAGGTTCGTTTTTTGGTGACGATTCGACAAACTCGCGTCCGTTTAATTCGATGTTTTTTATTTTTACCCCTGATTGGAATTCACAATTTTAAGGTTAATACACGTGGGGGTTTTTGTGTCGGTATTGAAACAACAATGGGAGGAGTGGTCCCCCCCCCCCATTGTGTCAAACAGCCACGTGTCTGACCCGCCGTGCCGTGGTTTCTATTGAGCATTGAAAGGCTGTGCTCTATCCACTGCTGGATGATCTCTGCCACGCCAAAGCCCCTTGCGACGTAGCAATTCTAGTTCTCTCTCCACGGATGCCCTTTGGACATGCCGCCACTCCACGGCTTAATTTTCTGTGGCTGATAATTTTGTTAGCTTTAGTTTATATACAAGATGCTAAACGACAGCGCATCAGCCTCCCCTAGCAATACAATCGTCTNAAAAATATATATTTGGGCGTTACATCTGGTGGTGGTGGATCTGTGTCGCAGTGTGGTTAGCGCACTGCGACATGAACCCTGCGACCTGAGCTCGCGACTACGGTAACATTAGCGATGGGTAACATTAGCGATGACTACGGTAACATTAGTGAAGACTACGGTAACATTAGCGGCGACTACGGTAACATTAGCGATGGGTAACATTAGCGGCGAGTGATATTCTGGGGTGTAACCCCCACGGACATCCGTGGTGAAGTATAATCGTCGTCGGCCGGATCTCGTGAGCTGTATACCAGTCGGGCGAGGCCGTCATCAATACCCGGCAGTCTATTGACACTTTGCCGTAAATTATTATAAATTGCATTAATTTTATGTTTTCTCAACGGGCCTAATTGTAAACGTGTTACAATATTTATTCAATTTTAGATCGCCGTATTTAATCGTAAGCTTCTACGTGCTTGCACAGTTAGCTGCTTAGGCGGTGAGCATCGTAGCACGCCGCATTTATAACGGGGACAAAGTCTCGCTTGCGTCCACACGGACGCCGTTTTATTACCGCAAAGTGGTACTTGGTTTATGACGCAGTCTGTGTAATGGGCCGTAGGGCAGGGAAGGTTGTTTTGTGATTGGGAGGGGCGGCAGGGGCCCGAACAGCTGCTCGAGCATGACCGCATCCGCGGTGACATCATCGTCGTTTTCATTTGACAATGCACGGGGCCTCTTGTCACCGTCACGCCCACCAGCAGCAGCAGCAGCCATCGCTTCTGTATGCAGACGTGCGACACGGTTAGAGCGCAGCCCTGCAAGCGTAAGGGTCACCCCGCTGCTAGCGGAAGGTGCCTCCCATAGGGTGGTGGACTACTACCTCACCTCTCTCTGGGCTATAGGTGTCTTCTGGAGGGAGGGGGTAGAGGTTGTCCACGCTGTAGCCCACCACACACAGTGCTGAGCCGTGAATTGTGGTAGAGGTTGTCCACCCTGTAGCCCACCACACAGTGCTGAGCCGTGAATTGTGGTAGAGGTTGCCCACGCTGTAGCCCACCACACGCAGTGCTGAGCCGTGAATTGTGCGCTTGCCTCCAGCGATCAGCGTGGTCGAGCAGCCTGTGACTGGAGGCCCTCGTTCAGCAGGGCCTGTGTATGATGCTCCGATGCCATGACAGCTTCCAGTCGATGGACCATGGGTGATATTATTTTCATGATGGTGTTGCACAGCCAACCAATCTGCCAGCAACAAAACCTCTTGGGGGGGGGGGGGGGGGTGGAGCTATAATAGATTGAGTTATTAATACGGAACGTGTCTTGAATTGTGCAAGGATATTATAAGAACTTGGGGGGGGGGGGGGGTGGGCGAAGAGGCAAAACGACGGGACGGTGCATTCCAAAGTGAAGCCAAGTGAGAAATTTAATCATAATGGGTAGTGTGGTGACCTGCAGCAGTTGCATTTGTGAATGTTCAACGCGCCTGATGGAACACTGGCAGTCTCGTAAAGTGGTTCCTCTTAACCCCCTGGGGTGCGAGATGCCCTCCCTGGCGGTGCGAGAAATGGTCAAATTTTTTAGACGGTAAATCCTCCAAATAAATTAAGCAGGGGCATGTTAAGTACAACTTTGTTTCCTCAGACCTTATATCTTTATTTTAAAAAATTGTAACAATCGAACCAAAAGGGTACAAGGCTGCAGCATGGCTTGTAGTAGGCAGTGTGGCCGATTGTCACCTCCCCATCCATCGGCGTTAATGATGGCGTCTGGCTCCAGTCCCCGGCTGCTGCTGCTGTTAGCGGCGTTGTCTCTGCGTGCCGACTCGTGGTAGAGTGGCAGCCCGTGCGTGACCGGACACGGCGCTCAGCGTTTACCCAACGCGGAGAACACGACCACACAATCGCGCTCTCTCTCTTGGTTCGCTCGTGTCGTGCTGTCTCCACGCCCGCGGCGGTGCACCGCTTGGATTATTCACGCCCTAATTCAAGCCCGTCTCTCTTTTCCCGTTTGGTGTCCAGGGGCATCTCTGTTTTGGGTGGAGTGGTGCAATGGTTTTTGGTTGGTGGTTACTGAAGCCCCCTCCTCCCTGGTTTGTTGGTGCAGTGGGGGGATGGATTTTTTTAGAAAGAGGTGTGGCGATGCATTCACGAAATCGATTGCTTTGTTCCAGAAGGGCCATTCCACTGACATGGGAATTGTGAACCCGTGACCTCTGCAAGTCCCACGGTGACATTCGTAATGAATCGATTTTTATTTCGAATAATATTGGACAATATTTTAATCCTCTGTTAGTAGCCCTTAGTCGGTGGTGGAAATTCCACATTTCCATAGATTGGAACATTACACGGGTTAATTACATCCACATTAGGAAGAAAGGCGAGTTGGCTTGGGCAGGGACATGATACTGCTGGAAATGGATGAGGGACAGTTCTGGATTGCAGCCAATAAATGGGACTGCGTCTGAGTGGGACCTTTAGATTCGTTCTTATGCAGATGGCTCTGGATTGTTGCTTTGCAGAATTGTGGAGGTTGCAGCACCACCTGGTCTGAAAGCCTTCATCCAGCAGTGGAATGACTATGGCTCATTTGTCTGTGTAATGGTGGCACAACAACTCTGAATTTTACATTGAGGTGGTGACCCAGCCAGATAATTTTCGGCAGGAGTGGTGGAGTTTTAATACTGCCTGCCTGCACCAATGCTTATGCGAATTGGGCATGGGGTCATGTTCTTGATGACCACAGTTGCACGCTGACGGGCGCTTTCTTAGTCGTCCCCATTTGTGTCCGCATCTGGCAAGGCTGAAGCTCATGGCACCATCTTCTTGGTTCTTTCGGTAAAGTCACGTAGAAGGGAAGTAATAAAATAATAAAAATAAAACATAATAAAATTATTCTCACGTTTCGGCCACAACGCAAGCAGCCGTCCTCAGGTGAAGAACAGGTCTGTCGGGCGACAGCGTCTGAATTATTTTATTATGTTTTANTTTTATTATTGTATTACTTCCCTTCTACGTGACTTTACCGAAAGAACCAAGAAGATGAATCCCTGCAGTCACGAAAGCTTTAAATCAACTCATGGCACCAGTCGTGTGTACAGTAGAGTGAGTTGGCGAGAGGAATGGATTCCTCCTCGTCTTTTTATAAATCCACGGGGAGTCGTCTCGGCCCGTCTGACACTTGCGTGGCACACGTTAAAGCGCGGTTTAATCTTTGCGGTCTTTCCCCCCCCCTCCTCCTTCCGTCCCCTCCCTACGGAGACGGGCGCCAGCAGCCTTTGTGCAATGGGAGCAGCATTGGAGCGGCAGCCGTCTTTTGCATTCTACCCCCCCCTCCCAATCTTGAGTGGCACCACTGCTGTGGGTTGCTAATTACCCCCCAACAACCGTGACCCGCCTACCAGTCCCCCATATGGTTGTTGGTGGGTACTGCACCCCCAATTTCTTTGCATGGCTGGTAACCGATGGGGGGAAAAGGTAAAACGCAACTGGTTGCCCAGTTTTGCCACGTAAAATGTTCGGCCACGAATAATAATCCTTCGGTCTTTAACCGAGACGGGTTAGGTNGGGGGGGGGGCTGACAGTGGCCTTGTGGTGGTTAGCACACCGGACTTTCTGTGGTCTTATCTGTCACCGGTTCCGCTTGCTTCTGCGTGTTTTGTCGGTTAAAGCAATGGGGTAAGTTTTGTTTTATTTCCCCCACCCTTCAACTCCCCCACATCCACCCAGCAGCAAGATACTAACGTGTTGTGTTGGGGTGGAGTGCGAGTTAGCTCACCGTCTGGCATGTCTCCAGTGAGGTGTGGAAGAGTACACTGAGTAACCTCCAGAGTGCTCCTTGCAGTGGTGTGTGGAGGCGATTGCAGGGCTGTACCTTTAACAGAAGAGGGGCACATGCACCACATAGTGACTTAGGCTTGTCTGTTTGCCTGTGCCCACGTGCATTTATTCCTGAAATTACACGAATCGATAATCGATTGCTGACTTGTGGAATCTCTAATCGATTCGTGCCCTTGAGTTGAATGGACTTAAGACGTGGTATAAAGGGTGCAACTGCTTAAATACAACTCTACCTAACCTGTAGGTTGACAAAATAATTTAGTCATTGCGGAAATGTTAGCAGCTTCGCGAAAGTGTGTTCTCTATCTGTGCTTAAGCAAATAATTGGTGGTGATTTTGTTACTCATCCTGTTTTGGCCACATCCTCTGCGGAAATGCTACCTGCCTTGATCAGCAGAGTCGGGTTTGCTTGAATCTCTGCTGGTCTGCTGCCAGATGCTGGAGGCGTGTGTGGTTTTCGGTGTTGTGTAAGTCGGCCCCATGAAGGGGTGCTGTGTTGGCAGCCTCTACTGTAAGGTGGTGTGATTTTGGGTGGTTTTTAGTGGGGTGGGGGGGGAAATGGCGTTGTCTTGAGGCTCGGTCATGTGCTGGCTTGCGCCCGTCGCCAGCACATGCTGTTGCTCTCGCAGATAATCAACCCGGCTCGTCTTATTCATTGAGCTGCCCGCTCACCTGGCTTGCTGACACGGCAAAGGCACAAACAACCGTTCTCCTCGGTGCGTGGCGGTGGAGTTGGGGGGCCTTAACTCTGGACTGAGGAGTTGTGCAAGCGTTGGTTAATGAGAATATTTTAAAGTTGTGGTTGTGTGAATTTCTGGCATGCCAATGTCAGAGCGTTCCACCCCTATGCCCCTCCCCCAAATATTTGTTGGCTGCGGCATGAATGCGGATTTCCCTGCCCCCGCTGCTGCTGCTGTTTCACCCACCGTGTTACGCACGGTTAGCTTTGCTGGCAACACTCGGTGGCCAAACTCTACAAGTTTAACCGAGGGTGGCTGTGACTTGCTATGACGTGTTGGGTCAGGTTTTTAAATTTGCTTGTCATCTTGTCTGCCTCACTCCATACCCCTCTCTCCACCACCCCCCTTCTGACTGCAGTTCTGGGAGGTGATCAGCGATGAGCACGGAATCGACCCCACGGGCACCTACAGGGGCGACAGCGACCTGCAACTGGAGAGAATCAACGTCTACTACAATGAGGCGCAGGGTGAGGGGGGCTCGGTGGCTGTGTCTCGCACGTACACACTGGGGGGGGGGGGCATGGCTATAGCCATACTTCTGGGGCTGTCAAAGACAGCCATACCTCCACCTGTCCGATTTCAAGCCCCAGGTCTGAGTGTCGGGCAGGGGGCGTTCAAATTGCCAGTCTCAGTTGCTGAGCTACTACCACAGGATCCTAGCTGCAATCTCAATCTTCATCTCCTCTTGAGGGCTCTTGATGGCCGTGATGGACAGAAGGTACACTGCTGAGATCCTGGGTCTGCTTGTCTATTATTGGAGGGGTGTGGGGGTCATGGGTGTTGCAGGTCCTGAGCCAGCGATATTGACATCCTGAGTGACGTGTTCTCGGATGTCTCACGTGATCATCGTGGGCCTGTCAGGCATGGACTTATTTTGCCGAGGTCTTGGGTTTGTGAGCCTTTGACGCTGCAGTCTCTGGGTTCATAATAGCCACGTCAAACACCGGCGCCACGTCCCATAAAGACCTCCGCTTGGTATCAATCGCAAGTCTCGTAATTGCCACGTCGGTACCAATCACACGGCCTCTGGATGATACACTTGCCCTACCACAAACTGCAGTGGAGGTGTTAAAACGAATACTGAACCCAATGTAAATTTGCAGTGGATTCCCTGCCTCTTACAAAACCTCCCTTGCTTGACCCACGTCGCCTGCTCGGCAGTGTGACTGGCACGCTAATAAAGCAGCCCTTCAAATCTTGGGGGTGTCGGTGAACAGCAGCGTCTTTGTGGTGTGGGATCTTGCGTGTGGGTTTGCGTGCATGTGAGCGCGTGTGGTTGTGATGTCGCCTTGGCCTTAAATGAGTGCCTTGTGCAGTGTGTGTAACATCAGCGCTGGGGAGACTAAGGCGGCCGAGGGTGCTGCTAGACACCCAGCTCGTGTGCCGTGTCTGCCTTCATATATATATAGGTGCTTGCTCTAACAGCACTTGGCCCCAAGAGTGGCTATATGGGGTGGATCTGCGCTTGCGAGCGTGTAGATGTGTGGCTGCTGTTTGCACGAGCCGAGCTGATGCTGGACAATGTGGTTGGGGAGTAGCTTGACTGAGGCCAGGTTGTGTGAGTGTAGAAACCAAAAAAACGGCCCACGACCCCCCAAACGTTTTGTAAAGAACCTCGAATGGTGAGCACGTGAATGGTGACTCACTGCGGGAGAGAGAAGGGCCCCTTTCTCTCGCGGGTTAAATACGATGAGTGTGCTTAGAGGCGGCGCTGATGAGCTCATGCGTAATGAGCCGTGGGGGGGGTGCAGGTTTCGTTGTGGCGGGGAAAGGGTTTGTAATGGCTGTCCTGGAAACGCTGCAGTTGTGAGCTCGTTCTGGTGGTTGCTGTATAATCTCTGGATAATTAAAGATGCTTTTGAGATGGAAGACTCTTGGGGCAATTAAAATAAAGTCTTTCTAATCTGGGAATATTTTACCGGTGGGAGGAATCTTCCAGATGAACGCTCTGCAATAAATGAGTAGATGTCGACTGGAAGATTATTCTGAACGACGAACTTTAGGAAGACTTTTCTCCCAGATTATGAGATTTCCCTCCAAACGATGGTTTTAAAAATACAGGGTGGTGAGGAGGGTGGAGGTGTTTATTCTAATAGAGAATATTGAATATACCGCTTGCGGCATTCACAGTTGACACCGACACGGCCATTATGAACCCATCGACTTGCACATTCTCGAACGCTGTTAGCCAAGCATCCACTGTTGGGCAAATAGCTGCTATACTACAGGGCTGTGGTTCTTAACCGTTACTGCAGCCTTCCACCCCCTTGGGTTCTCAGTCGTAAAACTATTTATAATGGTAATAAATGCATAGGTTTGAAACAAAGTAGTTGCACGTGCTTAATTTTTTTTTCGATTATTTACTTTCTAAAACAATCTGGCATCTTTTGTGCGTGATGCACCCCAGGTAAAGAACCACTGCTATAGGGCCACAGAGCTTGGGCAATTGCTGGTCGGCTCTGGTCACCCGCTCGTCTGGTTTCCACGCCCTCGTGAGAACGATTGTATTCTACTTTATTATCACCCTTCTACATGCCTGTACCGACAGAAGCATGAGGGTGTTTCACTGCATGAATGTTGTGGAACTCCCTTCAAGAGAGCCATCGTCCGTTTGTCCAATGTCGGCACAAGTGTTGGACTTGACCCGTCGGAAGACACTTGGGTTTCCGACAGACGCTGTTTCACCTGAGGAGGCTTTGCTGGCCAAAACGTGTAATATTAGATTTTATTTTTATTATTTTATTATTCCCTACTACGTGACTTTACCGAAAGAACCTTTTATTTTTGTTGCTGTTGCTGACCACGATTTCATTTCTCTCTCTCTCCGCACTCCCCGTCTCAGGTGGGAAGTACGTTCCAGGGCCATCCTCGTGGATCTGGAGCCCGGCACGATGGACTCGGTGAGGTCCGGACCATTCGGGCAAATGTTCCGCCCAGACAACTTTGTCTTCGGTGAGTGGTCGTCTCCTCGCTCGCGTGATCGCTCTCCTTGCTACCCATTGTCCGGCTGCTTTGCATCATTTGATTTCCGCATCTCCAATGTTAAAAACTGTCTCGTGTTTGTACGGGTCTCCTTTCACCCATTGTCATCCCCTCCTCCCACCCTTTGTTTGACCCGTGTGTGGTCTACCTGTTGTCCACCTCGCCTGTGTCTTCTCCATTGTCTTGCATATTGTTTTTCACCTCCCTTGGTTTGATGTCATTCTGTCCATTTTCCACCCACCCACCTGCTTTGTCAAAGTGTTAAAGTAAAACTTTATATTTTACCAGGCAAGCCAACTAAGCTACGTAGCTCTCTTTTAGAAGAGACCTGGCCCCACAACTGATTACTCGGCGAAGTAGCCTGTCACGTGCAAATTAATAGCGGGTAAATACTCTGTAATGCGTGACATCGATTCTAAATGCGGGGGGTGATGGACAGAACTCCACGCGACCACAGTGAGAGACACGCTAACTCCAAATTTACAGCAAGCGTCGTCAGGGTCGGATTGAACCCACGACCTCCTGCGCACCAGGCGAGTTGGTCAACATCTGGCTAATGCGGCACCGCCCACCCTCTCTGCGCGTCCTTTACCGTCCGCTCGTTGCGCTCCTGTCCGCCCACCCCAACCGCACTGCAGGCCAGAGCGGCGCGGGTAACAACTGGGCCAAGGGCCACTACACGGAGGGCGCCGAGCTGGTGGACTCAGTGCTGGACGTGGTGCGCAAGGAGGCGGAGAGCTGCGACTGCCTGCAGGGCTTCCAGCTGACGCACTCGCTGGGCGGCGGCACCGGCTCGGGCATGGGCACCCTGCTCATCAGCAAGATCCGCGAGGAGTACCCCGACCGCATCATGAACACCTTCAGCGTGGTGCCCTCCCCAAGGTGAGAGAGCACTAGTGCTTTAGTTACTATAACCCTGACCCCATCATGAACACCTTCAGTGGTGCCCTCTCCCAAGGTGAGACTATAGTACAAGTATCAGTACTATCATCCTATAGTACTGATACTATAACCCTGACCGCATCATGAACACCTTGGGTGTCGTACCCTCCCCCAAGGTGAGAGCATTAGTGCTTTAGTTACTGTTACTATAACCCTGACCGCATCATGAACACCTTCAGCGTGGTGCCCTCCCCCAAGGTGAGAGACCACTAGTGCTTTAGTTACTGTTACTATAACCCTGACCACACCATGAACACCTTCAGTGTGGTGCCCTCCCCAAGGTGAGAGAGCACTAGTGCTTTAGTTACTGTTACTATAACCCTGACCACACATGAACACCTTCAGTGTGGTGCCCTCCCCCAAGGTGAGAGACCACTAGTGCTTTAGTTACTGGCACTATAACCCTGACCACTCATGAACACCTTCAGTATGGTGCCCTCCCCAAGGTGAGAGACCACTAGTGCTTTAGTTACTGGCACTATAACCCTGACCACATCATGGACACCTTTGGTGTTGTACCCTCCCCAAGGTGAGAGGCACTAGATAGAAGGTCTGTGGTTGTGAAAGGTGATGGTACGGAGGTCCCACATTGTGAGGTGGGTAGTGGTGGTGGTGATGCTGCATGTGGCCTGTAATCCAGCGCTGGAAGCGAGGGGTGTCACACTAACGTTGCGATGAAACTCCCTTGCCGTAGATATCAAGGTGTGGCTCCCGTGTACCCTGCTTTGCCAGAAGGCAGTAGAGCAAGTATACTTTGTTGATGTCTGTTTCCGGCTGTATGGGATGTTTGCCCACCTGCTCCTGTGTAGATTTTTTTCCGGCTGCTCTGGATTTTCTCCCACGTGCACAACAAACACTCAATTGGCTGAACACCCTCTAGAATAAAAACCCAGTAGCAGAACCCTCTGGAAAGACTTGCCGTGGCTTCCTGGATAAGTAAATAATTAGATTTATATTAATTACCATGAACATTTTCGGTGCATTGTGTACCCACAAGGCAAGTGGTACTGTGGGGTGGGTGCTTAGACATTCTTGGAGGACGAGGAGACTCGAGTACTTGGTCTGATGCTCGACTTCACGCTCACTTAACCCTAATTTATAATCAACGTCACGCGTTTAAGAGTATTTGACTGCCATTAAGTTCCACGTGTTAAGCCACAACTTTGTCGTGCGATCATTTGTGGCCAGATCGCTTCTGAAAAAGCTACATAGCACGGTGGTGGGCCCTTGCCTGGCAAAATGTTTCTCAATAGTTTAATCTTCCAGACCCATGACCTGCTATCCCACCGCGCTTGTCCACACCACTCGCTCGTTCTTGTCCGCACAGGTATCGACACGGTGGTGGAGCCGTACAACGCGACGCTGTCGGTCCACCAGCTGGTGGAGAACACGGACGAGACGTACTGCATCGACAACGAGGCGCTCTACGACATCTGCTTCCGCACCCTCAAGCTCACGACGCCCACCTACGGCGACCTCAACCACCTGGTGTCGGCCACCATGAGCGGCGTCACCACCTGCCTGCGCTTCCCGGGCCAGCTCAACGCCGACCTGCGCAAGCTCGCCGTCAACATGGTGCCCTTCCCGCGCCTGCACTTCTTCATGCCGGGCTTCGCGCCGCTCACCAGCCGCGGCTCGCAGCAGTACCGCGCGCTCACCGTGCCCGAGCTCACCCAGCAGATGTTCGACGCCAAGAACATGATGGCGGCGTGCGACCCGCGGCACGGCCGCTACCTGACGGTGGCCGCCATCTTCCGCGGCCGCATGTCCATGAAGGAGGTTGACGAGCAGATGCTGAACATTCAGAACAAGAACAGCAGCTACTTCGTCGAGTGGATCCCCAACAACGTGAAGACGCCGTGTGCGACATCCCGCCCCGCGGCCTCAAGATGTCGGCCACCTTCATCGGCAACAGCACGGCCATCCAGGTGCGTGCAGGCGGTGGAGTTTGGCGGGGAGCGCTACGAGTTCGATTCTCGCCCATGGCCAACATCGGTGACTTATCTGAATTATTCCTGGGCCTCCCCTAGGTCGAGCCGGCCTCGTATGAGTACCTGGTGCGGTGCGTAAACATCGCCACTAGGGAGACAAAGGCGGCCGGGCGTGGGTTGCCACCTACCCCTCGTGTGCCGTGTCGGCTTTCGTAGCTGCTCGCTAACAGCACTTGCTCCGACAGTCTGTTATGGCCAGGCGGTGGGAAGCTTGGATTTTGGAGTTTGGAAGGTGGTTTTGTGGCATGGAGGGTCTAAGGAGCGGAGTGGGTTTACGGGGATTGAGTCTTAGTTTGAGACTTGGCCTGCAGGAGACTATGCTTTGTATGTATGTTGACCTTTCGCACAAGTACGTAGCCAACCGTGCTAATCGGAGGTTGCGAGGTAAGGAACCCTTTGAGGATCTGTTGCCTTTAGAGTGGGTCTCAGGACCGTGGAGAACCTGGGTCTTTGCCAGCGGTCTGAGAAGCGCTGCCTTTCAGGAGGATTTTGCTTGCTCCTACCTTTGATTAGCAACTTGGGTTTTGGTATAATTAGATTTTGTCGGACCTACAAAGACTGCTGCTACGGGAGAGACCCCCAGGTGTGATGCCTTCCACACCCCTTAACGACAAGCGTCTCACCGCCCCCCCCCCCGTCTCTCCCCTCGTGTGCAGGAGCTGTTCAAGCGAATCTCCGAGCAGTTCACGCCATGTTCCGCCGCAAGGCTTTCCTCCACTGGTACACGGGCGAGGGCATGGACGAGATGGAGTTCACCGAGGCGGAGAGCAACATGAACGACCTGGTCTCCGAGTACCAGCAGTACCAGGACGCCACGGCTGAGGAGGAGGGAGAGTTTGAGGAGGAGGGTGAGGAGGAAGCCGCCTAGATGGTGGTGGTGGTGGTGGTGCCCGGGGGGGGGGCAGCGATGATAACGATGGGGGGGGGGGTAAGAAACGACAAGTAAAACCAACGTCACGGTAACACGAGAGGGGAGAGGTGAGGAGAGATGATGGGGAAATAAACTTACTGTGAACCACGGTGGGGAGGAGCAGGGGGGGGAGATGAGGGAGAATAGGAACCGGTGACCATGGGGAGACATCCCGGCTCTAGTAGCTACATCGCGCGCACAGATTTGTTGTTGATCATTGATACATTATGGGGGGAGCAGCCTCTTCCGTGGACATATCCTAATGAAGTGGACTTCTTGACCTATAACCTCTTAAGTTTTTCGCGAGCAACGCTGGTTCGCCCCGCGCACGCGCGCCGTCAGTTTTGTAGCTACGACAAAGACCACCGTTTCCCTGGCGGGAGTCATCCCGTTATGAATTTGAGAAATCTGCGGTCCCAGAGGGAGAGGTGTGGGTTGGGGCAGGGTGGTGGTAGTGGCGGCGAGTTGCAGTTAAACGGTTGAGCGCGAGTAGATGGGGTGGGGGGTGGTGGACTTGCACAGGTGTGAAGTCTGGCTGGCTACCCCCCCCTCCCCGCCCCACGGGTTATCAGTCTGTTTTGGAAGGTAAACGTTAATGTCACCTGCCCGATGGCGCTTAGAGATGCCCCCACACAGCGACCTGCATGCGTCGTCTTGCACCTGTGCATCTGCGTTGGCTGCCTGTGCCTGCACAAGTCGATTTAAGTATTAAAACCACCACCTCCCCCACCACGACCCCCAACTGTTGTCAATGGGAATGGCAGTCAGGAGTTTTGGGCGAGTACCCACAAGTCTTTGGGCAGTCTCCAGCAGGGTGCGCACACAGTAGGGTGTTTAAGGCAGGATTGCGCATGCCTGCTGCTCAAATCACGTTCACAGATTTGTGCTCTTTGCGAAAGTTGTACATTTTATTTTAGCGCTCCCCGTCACATTGTGTTGCTTTGTTGGGGTGGAGGGCGGCTCTTGCTAAAGTCGTGTGCTGGGGGCTGATGAGAATGCTCCTTNACCCCCCCCCCCCTCTAGCCACTTTACCCCGTCAACTTCATGTTATTGCTCTCCTGTGACGACGCCGATGTCTTAAAATGTTTGTTTTCTTGTCCTCGCAAAACTTGGTCCGGACAAACATCCACTTTGTACAAAGTCCTTAATTATTTCATGCTCCTGAAGGAAATCCGGCTTTTCGGGATTCTCATCCCGAGACCGGGTTTCGGAATCTTGTTTACCGGTTTTAAGTTGATGGCATTGCCCTCGCAATAGCCTCTTCATAGCAACTTGCAAATGAATATCGTCCTGTTAAAAGATGTTGGCTGCTGTAAGAAAAGTCGTTTTGTGTCTTGGAACTTTGCCCCTCCCCACTCTTGTCTGCTGGAGCCATTTCCCTGGAACGGTGCCCAATTCTCACCCACATCCCCCCCCACCACCACCCCTCCTGTCCACACGTGTGTGGTTGTTGCTAACACAGTTGCTGTAAGGGAAGTTGGACACTCGCACAAAGTGAAACAAGTGAAACGCCGCTTTTTGACCCAAGTACAATTATGCGTCTTGGGAAAAGTGGCATCAATAAAAAAGGCATTGAAGATGAATTTGCTTGGTCCGAGTGCTTCCTTGTCTCTGATTGATTGTGACTTGTAACCACGTCCTGCAGCGTTTGCGCCGGTGAGAGGGGTCGCTCTTGAGCAGCTGGTGTTGAACCAGAAGTGTGGGAAGGTTGACGTCTAGCAGCTATTGTTAGACATGCTTTCAGCACTAGCTGCTTCTGTGACCCTTGGGTTACACCCATTTCATACCTTTTAAACCAAAGTATGAATTAAGTTTATTTTATACTGGTAGGAACCTGGTTACACCAGCCAAGGGGTTATTGTCCGAGGGGCGGTGGGGAGGGGTGGTGTGGAGGGGCTGGTCACCCGTGGTGCCCTTTTAAAACTCAACGTTTAACCTACTCACGCCGGCTTGTGCCGCCCTCAGTCGGGCATATTTACGGAATACACGCTGCCGTTGATCCTGGCCATTGACCGAGCAACCCAACGTTCCTACCACCCTCCGCAGGAATGTGCTCAGCATCTAGTACCAGTGCTGAGTGACATCACCGATACTTTGGTGAAGTAGTTGGTGGCGACTGTTCTAGAGCCCATAAAACAACTGCACAAGGAGTTACGAAAACCCACAATTTTATTCAGCAAAACATGCCCTCCACCATTGTCTTATACCAGTCTTACTCCATGTCTGTCTAAAACACAGGAGGCTCTCCTAGTCCCCTCGACAGCTTTCCCTGGCTCTAAGGCCTGCCAAAGCCAGTGCCGCCACCCTCCCCTCGTCCCCATTCTCAGGACAGTATTCTCACTGCAAGGCCTGCAGCAGAGGTCGCAACTGGGTACCTGGTACCCTGGTGCAGCTGGGTACGGGTAGGCCGTGAGTCACTGGTGAGTAACTTTCACTCATTTCCAACGTCTTCTCTTCTCACAATTCAAGTTCCTAGAATCAACCCACCCGTGCCTGCAACATGCCTTCATCCCAGAGGTCGCAATCAGGTACCGAAACCTGTACCAGGCAACAAAACTGACACCTTTTGTTGCCAGATAGAAGGGTAAAACAATAGAAACCAAAACCCGTTTGTGACCTCTGGCCTGCGGAAGCCAGTGTCACCCTCTCCATCTCTACCCCCCGTGTCCCCCTCACTGTGGTATTCTCCCAGCTTGCTGGAATGCCTGCAGGAGGCCATCGCCCTCTCGCAGGGCGTAGGTGAGTGTGCGCCGCGCGTAGTGCTGGGGGTCAGCGGCCAGCGCCCGCAGCACGTCGCCCAGCAGGTGGGCCCGCTCCACCGCCCGCCCGGGCCTCCGCCCCACGTGCGTCACGTGCACGTGCAGGTGGTAGTAGGAGGGCTGGTAGTGCAGGTAGCAGCGCAGGCGGCACGCGGCCAGGCCGTAGCGATCCAGCACAGCAGCCTGTGGTGGGAGGAGAGGGGGGTTGGGTGGTGGAGGTGGATGGGTGGATAGGTTGGTAACGTGTGTGTTGGTTGGTGAGTGAGGTGGATGGGTAGATGGGTGGATCGGTTGGTAACGTGTGTCGGGGTTGGCGAGTGAGGTGGATGGGTGGATAGGTTGGTAACGTGTCAGGGTTGGTGAGTGAGGTGGATCGGTTGGTAACGTGTCGGGTTGGTGAGTGAGGTGGATCGGTTGGTAACGTGTCAGGGTTGGTGAGTGAGGTGGGTGGGTGGATGGGTTGGTAACGTGTCAGGGTTGGTGAGTGAGGTGGATCGGTTGGTAACTTGTGTGTCAGGGTTGGCGAGTGAGGTGGGTGGGTGGGTGACCTGCGTCTTGGTGAGGATGTTCTGCAGCAGGGGCAGGTGCTCCCAGTGAGGTCGCGCAGAGACTTGAGCCCTCGCTTGTGGCAGATGGCGATGAGGTAGAGCTCATTCGTCTGCAGGCATGGATGTTGTCAACATGCATCAACACCACCACCAATGCCTTCAACACTGTACACTGTCTACACTCACCGCACTGTCTACACTCACCAACACGGCCCCGGCTCTAGGCCTCGCCCCTAGGCCCCTAGGCCCCGGCTCTAGGCCCCGGCTCTAGGCCCCGGCTCTAGGCCCCGGCTCTAGGCCCCGGCTCTAGGCCCCCGCCCCTAGGCCCCCTCTAGGCCCCCTGGGCTCTAGGCCCCGCCCGGCTCTAGGCCCCANCCCCGGGCTCTAGGCCCCGCCTCTAGGCCCCAGGCTCTGCCAGGCCCCCGGCTCTAGGCCCAGGCTCTAGGCCCCGCCCCTAGGCCCCGGCTCTGCCAGGCTCTAGGCCCCCGGCTCTAGCCCCGGGCTCTAGGCCCCGCCTCTAGGCCCAGGCTCTAGGCCCCAGGCTCTAGGCCCCGGCTCTAGCCCCGGCTCTAGGCCCAGGCTCTAGGCCCGGCTCTAGGCCCGGCTCTAGGCCCAGGCTCTAGCCCGGCTCTAGGCTCTAGGCCCCAGGCTCTAGGCCCCNCCCCTAGGCCCCAGGCTCTAGGCCCAGGCTCTAGGCCCCGCCCCTAGGCCCCGGCTCTAGGCCCGGCTCTAGCCCCAGGCTCTAGGCCCGCCCCTAGGCCCCGGCTCTAGGCCCGGCTCTCCGGCCNCCAGGCTCTAGGCCCCCCGGCTCTAGGCCCAGGCTCTAGGCCCAGGCTCTNCCAGCCCCCGCCGTCACCTTGGTCCCACTTGAGGTCGCAGCCACGAAGCCCGTCTCGGGTCGGGGTCTACGACCCGCTCCACCTCTGCCTCTTATCCAGGATGTTATACACCCAGGTCACACACACACCACACACTACACACATGTTATACACCCACTGATCACATACACATGTTATACACCCCTGGCCACACACCGTGGCACTACACCCAATGGTCACACAACATGTTATACGCCCAATGATCACACAGTAATAGTGCTGGCTCTGACGAAAAGTGGTAGGCCACACGTCAGGCACACACGCCCCGTGCTCACCACCGCCGCGCTAGACAGCCTGCCAACTGCACTAGCTATAGGCCCCGCAACAGACGGTTGGCGATAGGATAAAGGTGTTCCAGCCCGGAGGATCTTGGCCCCCTTTGCATGCTAAAGGTGGATCAAATGATTGAAGTCTCCAAACGCTGCCACCACACACATTATACACCCACTCGTCACCACACCCGGTGGTGGTGACGTCACCAGCGCTGTGCCAGCCGACCGCTTTGACGCGAAGTGTCAAAGGCTTGCTGCTGGCAGGTCACGGGGCAGACCCAGCGGGTGACATGGGTTGACTGGCAGATGCACTACTGTGCCAGGCTAGGTGCAGGAGGTCACGGGGCAGAACCAGTGGTGACATGAGTTGACTGAGATGTGGCAGATGCACGCTGTGCCAGGCTATGCAGTCACGGGGCAGAACCATGGTGACATGAGTTGACTGAGATGACTGGCAGATGCACTGCTGTGCCAGGCTAGGTGCAGGAGGTCACGGGACATACCCAGCAGGTGCCATAGATGACGGCAGATGCATCACGTGCCAGGCGTGCAGGAGGTCACGACAGACCCAGGTGGTGACATGAGATGACTGGCAGATGCACCACTGTGCTAGTGAGAGGTGTGGCGTGCTAGCGACAGGTGTGCGCGTGCAGCGACAGGTGTGACGACAGGTGTGCGGTGCTAGCGAAGGTGTGCGTGCTAGCGACAGGTGTGTGTGCTAGCGACAGGTGTGTGCGTGCTAGCGACAGGTGTGCGTGCTAGCGACAGGTGTGTGCTAGCGACAGGTGTGTGTGCTAGCGACAGGTGTGTGCTAGCGACAGGTGTGCGCGTGCTAGCGGGAGGTGTGCGCATGCCTGCAGGCTGAAGTTGCTGGTCTGCAGGAAGGGCAGCGTGGTGGAGCGGTAGTCCGAGTCGGTCTCCTCGATGAGGAACGCCTCCCGGCGCTCGTACTTGAGGAGGTGCAAAGGGGTGGCCGGGCAGATCACGGTGGCCTTCATCTCTACACGCGGGAGACAGGACGTAGAAACGCGGGGATATACAGGTTTAGAGAAGTTCCGACGGAGGTAAGTTAAGGGCTTCCGCCAGGGTTAATTAAAGCTGTTACAATACCACACAGCAGGGTACACAACTCCCAGGGGCTAGGGGTCCTACTCTGAGTGCGGGTCCCTGCCGGCTAGCTCCGGTCTCTCTCTCTCGTGTCGGATCGTGGTCTCTGCCGACTCCACCGACGGAGAGAGAAGCACCTCTACGGCTACCACCGGCTTCTCCCCAGACTCACCACTCGATCCCTCTCTCTACCACTGGTACCTCTTCACCCTGCTTACTCTACCCGTTCCAGTGACCCCGCTTATGTCACGGGGTATCCCTTAAGTACTCTAGGAGACGTGACGTCATCGCACTGAACGGCACACCTGACGTCACGTCCCATTTTACTCCTCTACAGAGGTAGCAACAGCAGCTCCCCACTGCCCACCAGGGATTAGTTGTCTGTTGTGCATAGCCACGCCCTCGATTTGTATTCCATAAAGCGCTTCTGGCGGGCTCAGCACCACGTGACGCGATTAATCAGATTGCTGCGATGTCTACGATTGAGCAAATTGATATGATTGATCCGAATGATGTGATTAATACAATTGATCCGATTGTTATGATTAATCAGATTGCTACAATGTCTACAACTGAGCAAATTGATATGATTGATCTGAATTATCAAATTGTTACGATTGATCAGACTGCTGCAATTGATCCGATTGATTCGATTGCTATGATTAATCGTATCGCTACAATTGCTACCATTAAACCCGATTGCTATGATTGATCAAATTGATCAACTTGCTACGATTGATCAAATTGATCAACTTGCTACGATTGATCCGACTGCTGTTGCAGTGACCGGCGGCTGTGTTCCACCGCTGCTCGCTGGCGGTGGCCGTGCCGTGTAGGTGCCGTAGATGTCGTTGTGGAGGTCTCCCTGCAGCTCCGTGTCACCACTCAGCAGGACGGGCAGCTGGGACTCGCGGAACGGAGTCTTCTCCAGGATCACGACGGCATCATGAGCCTCCTCCTCCTCCTCACCCCTCTCACCATCATCACCATCGCCACCACCATCGTCACCCTGCGGGAGCAGCAATAGGCATTTTTGGACCATCTTATCTGACAGGCACTATTTTACTTTACGAGTGTTAACATCCCAGTGTTTAACAGTACTCTCTTTATTCTAGATTTGAAGCTTTCGTGACTGCAAGGATTCATATTCTTAGGTTTTTTCGGTAAAGTCACGTAGGTAAAACATTAAAATTAATAAAAGTTAAATAAAATAAAAATCACGACGTTTCAGAGGCAACAAAGCTTCCGTCTTCAGGTGGAACCGTCACAGCCCGACAGCTGTATCAAGTAAATGAGAGATTACAGGAGATACCACTCCGTATATATATAATGGTTGAGAGGGGGAAGGGGCAGGAATGGCCCACTTTTTATTATTATTACTCTTTATTGTCAGCCAACACTGGTATAAACAACATGGGAATTTTCGTTCTCTGCTATCATGTGCACCAACAGGTGCTTGTGCACAGGCATGTCCACGTACACGTGCACCTCGTGATCTCTTTTAGCCCCGCCCCCACTCTCGATACGTTCCATTCATTGGCTACCACATTCTGATAAGCCCCTCCCCCCCTCTCCTCCCCTTAACTTGTATTTAAGAACTTGCATCTTGAAATCCCTGCCTCACTTGATGCAGCAAATCTGGCTGTGACGGTCCCAACCTGATGACGGAGACTTGTGTTGCATCCGAAACGTCGTGATTTTTTTTTTTATTAATTTTAATTTCATTTTTTACCTACGTGGTGACTTTACCGAAAGAACTAAGAGTACGGGGTTCAGGGGTTGTTCATTCCAGTTGAAGTTATTCATCAACTCGTGTCATTGTCCCGGGTTGGCGGATCAACAACAACTAGTGGCGGTGACGTCACCACGGCGCTTGTGCCAGGCTAGGTGCACGTTGAGGCTTCCACGTGAAGTGTCGAGCGCCCGCTGGCAGGAGGAGGTCACGGGGCAGACCCGGCAGGAGCCACGGGTCGACTGAGTGCGATGAGGGGCCGATGCGTGAGGGCCTTCATCCAGCAGTGGATAGAGCACGGCTGACGGTGGCGATTTAAGTTAATGGTAACGACAACAACAATAACGACAACAACAACAACAATAACCATAACAACAATAACGACAACCATAACGACAACAACATTAATAACAAAAATAACAACAACAACAATAACGACACAATGAAACAACATTAATAAAATAATATAAATATAAAACAATAACAACAAACAATAAAACAATAGACACCAATAACGATTAATAAACAATAATCAATAACCTCGACATGACTTTAACAAAATAACCAATAATAACAATAACAACAATAACGACATTAATAACAAAACGACAATAACAACAATAACGACAACAATAACAATAACGACAACAACATTAATAACAATAATAACAACAATAACGACAACAATAACGACAATAATAAAATAAAAAACTATAATTTTTATTATTATTATTACTTCTATGACTTTACCGACAAAAATATGAATTGCGTCACGAAATACATCAATAACGACAACAACGATAACGACAACAACGATAAAAACAACAATAACGACAACAACAATAACGTCAACATCGTCAACAACAATAACGTCAACAACAACAACAACAACAACANCAACAACAACAATAACGTCAACAACAATAAAACAACAATAACGTCAACAACAACATTAACAACAATAGCGAGAACAATAACACAACAACAACATTAACACCAACAACAATATAAAACCACCTTCGCCTCCCCGCTCCACTTTGCGTGCAGGAAGACGACCTTCTGCCTCGGTTGTCGTTTAGGACCCGGACGAGTTTGAAGCCGCGGAGCGACGTCAACGTCTCGCCCGAGGCGACCACTTTCCGCTTCTTCTTCTGCTGCTGTGAGGCGACTGAGTTCCCTCCTCAGGAGGAGACGAAGACGACGACGCGGCCGCCATTTCACTCGCCAAGCCGCCGCCGCCACCGCCGCTCGCTCATTTCCGCCAAAATCGCGAGCGCGTCCATTGCCCTCCCCACTCAACTCCCAACAGGATGGAGTTTGATGTAAAAATTTGATGTTAAAAATAAATATCGACACAATTACGCGTCAAATATGGATTACGTGAGGGAAACATACTGCCGGTTTATTTTGTTATTTGTATATTTGAAATGTTTGTTTTAGCCCGATTATGCAGTGACGTCAGGCACTCGGCGGCCATCTTGCGTAGGGGGAAGGTGGAGTGACGCGTCGATGTACAGCGCCATGGCATTGGATGACGTCATAAACCTACCATCCGGCGGCCATCTTGCGTAGGGGCGATATAGTGACGCGCTGTATGGGGTGACGTCACGTGCCCTGTATGACTCATTACCCCGTAGTAACATGGCCGACTGGTAGACGGTCCTTGACTTACGAACACTTTACTTACGAGCACCCGACTTACGAACACCCGACTTACGGACAGCCGACTTACGGACGGCCGCACTTACGGACACCCGACTTACGGACGGCCGCACTTACGAACACCAGCTTCCGCGAATTATGTTATTGTAACATCGACTTAAAATGCCAATTTTCGCTTGCACATTGATCTGTTGTGTTCAGCTCAGAGATCCTCCGCGCGATGTTAACGAGTCGGCCTCGTGCTGGGAGTGAGAATTAAACATTTTAAACAGATTACTGTGCTCCGACTTACGAACGGGGCCAGGAACGAATTGTGTTCGTAAGTCGAGGACTGATGATAACTTGGGTTGCCATGTCAATAGGGTTTTACACATTCTGGCCATAAAACACGTGTTGAGATGTTGAAGCTTTCGTCACGTGCGTGACTTTTTACTTTTAAGTGACTTTACCGAAAGAACCAAATAGTCTATGTGTTACGATGTTGTAAGTCTGCATTCGCTACATGCAAACAAAATGCTGTGTTTTTACCCTTTCTGGCAAAACATTGCCAGAAAGAGTAAAAGCTATTCTGAATTGTACTGGTAGGAACCTCCTGGTTACACCAGCCCACAGGGGATTATTGTGTCCGTCGTGCAGGAGGGGCTGGGTGGGGAGGGGCTGTGTGGGGCTGGATGTTGTGGGCTGGGTGGGTAGGGGCTGGGTGGGGGGCTGGGTNGGGAGGGGCTGGTCACCCGAGGTGCCCTTATAAAACTCAACGTTTCACCTACTCACGCCGGCTTGTGCCCGCCCTCACAGTCGGGCATATTTGCGGAATACACCACGCCGCCGTTGACCCTGCAGGCCATTGACCGAGCAACCCGACGTTCCTACCAGCTCCCTCCGCAGAATGTGCCGGTCCGTGCCGATAAACATCTCCCCACCACTAACCTGCTGATGATGATTTTGATAAGAGAATGTGATGCTGCTGATATTGATGCTGCTGCTGATCTTGATAATGCTGCTGATATTGATAATGCTGCTGATATTGATAATGCTGCTGATATTGATAATGCTGCAGATAATATTGATGCTGCAGCTGATATTGATAATGCTGCTGCTGATATTGATGCTGCAGATGATATTGATAATGCTGCTGATGACGATATTGATAACGCTGCTGATGACGATATTGATAATGCTGCTGATATTGATAATTATGCTGATATTGATCATGCTGCTGATATTGATAATGCTGCTGATATTGAAAATGCTGCTGCTGATATTGATACTGCTGCTGCTGATATTGATGCTGCAGATGATATTGATAATGCTGCTGATATTGATAACGCTGCTGGTATTGATAATGCTGCTGATATTGATAATTATGCTGATATTGATCATGCTGCTGATATTGATAATGCTGCTGATANTGAAAATGTGCTGCTGATATTGATACTGCTGCTGGTATTGATAATTATGCTGATATTGATCATGCTGCTGATATTGATAATGCTGCTGGTATTGAAAATGCTGCTGTGGTGACGATTGATAATGCTGCTGATGACCATATTGACGANGCTGCTGCTGATATTGATAATGCTGCTGCTGAGTGATGATATTGATGATGCTATAAAGACAATGCTGCTGACAATATTGATAATGCTGCCACTGCTGCTGATGACATTGATGATGATGATAAAGATGTGGTGGTCAAGGTTGACACCAAGGAGGACACAGGTCACACAAGCTAGGGGAGAGGTACGTACCGGCTGGANCGGCCCGGATTGACAGGGACGAGAGGTGGTTGGAACGGCTGAGTAGCTGAGGGAGGGGGCTGGCGAGNGCCAGGGCCCGAGACACCCCCGCCCTCAGAGAGAGAGAGGGGATATAAGACGGCTCCCGGAGAGGGAGGGGTCGATCTCACGAGAAGCTGAAGGAGGTNCGGCCGGAGATCCTGGACCCCAAGCCTCGAGGANGCCGCCCGCTGGAACTGAGTGGCTGAGTAGCTGTAGGCTAGGGAAGAGAGTAGCTGTAGGCTAGGGAAGAGAGTAGCTGAGTAGCTGTAGGCTAGGGAAGAGAGTAGCTGAGTAGCTGTAGGCTAGGGAGAGAGTAGCTGAGTAGCTGTAGGCTANGGAAGAGAGTAGCTGAGTAGCTGTAGGCTAGGAAGAGAGTAGCTGAGTAGCTGTAGGCTAGGGAAGAGAGTAGCTGAGTAGCTGTAGGCTAGGGAAGAGAGTAGCTGAGTAGCTGTAGGCTAGGGAAGAGAGTAGCTGAGTAGCTGTAGGCTAGGGAAGAGAGTAGCTGAGTAGCTGTAGGCTAGGGAAGAGAGTAGCTGAGTAGCTGTAGGCTAGGGAGAGAGTAACAGAGTAGCTGGAGGCTAGGGAAGAGAGAAATGAGTAGCCGGAGGCTGTACCTCCCTAGGTTGTGTGGTGGGACTGTTCCCCAGTGAGTCCTGAGGACTAGTGTTATCGGAATAAAAGCGTGTGGCCTCTACGAAGTCTCGGTCTCATTCAAGAATACTACAAAGACACAGCAGGAGACCCAGGCTTCGAGTCCCAGGGTGTCGTCCCGTGTGTCTCTCTCGGTGGGTGGTCCACAAAGTTGTTGTGTGAACGAGACAGGGACGAGACCGCAGTAATCGATACACTACAATTTATAATTTCAAGCATTGTGCACTCGGCAATGAAACCACAAACCACGACGTTAATACGGCAATCATAATAATCATAACAGCAACAATAATCAAATCGTCGTAATCATAACGTCACCACACGTTTAAGAATAGGACATGAAACAACTCTTTACATGATGGGTTTCGTGAGATGACAATTATACAGTGTGTGTGCGATTGGTATATAACGGTGTGTGTGTGGTAGTGTGTGTTTAGTAGTGTGTGGTAGGGTGTGTGTGTATGCAGTAGTGTGTGTGTGGTAGTGTGTGTGTTAGTAGTGGATGTGTGTGGTAGTGTGTGTGGAAGTGTGTGTGGTAGTGTGTGTGTGATAGTGTGTGTGTGTATGCAGTAGTGTGTGTGTATGGTAGTGTGTTTAGTAGTGGATTTGTGTGGTAGTGCGTGTGTTTAGTAGTGTGTGGTAGTGTGTGTTTAGTAGTGGGTGTGTGTGGTAGTGTGTGTCTTGCAGTGTGTGTGTGAATGCAGTAGTGTGTGTGTGTGGTAGTGTGTGTGTTTAGTAGTGGATGTGTGTGGTAGTGTGTTTAGTAGTGGATGTGTGCGGTAGTGTGTGTGGTAGCGTGTGTGGTAGTGTGTGTGGTAGTGTGTGTGGTAGTGGTGNTAGTGTGTGTGTGGTAGTGTGTGTGGTAGTGTGTGGTAGTGTGTGTGTGTAGTGTGTGTGTGGTAGTGTGTGTGTGGTAGTGTGTGTATGCAGTGTGTGTGTTGTAGTGTGTGTTTAGTAGTGGGTGTGTGGTAGTGTGTGTGTATGCAGTAGTTGTGTGTGTGTGGTAGTGTGTGTGTTAGTAGTGGNTGTGTGTGTGTGGGCGGTCCTGCACAGATGTGTAGGGAATTCCAACAAGACCTACATCTCTGCTTTATTGACCTGGTCAAGGCCTATGATACCATCAGTAGGACTGGGCTCTGGGTTGTTCTTCGTTTTTTTCGGAGTCCCTGACCCTCTGCTCACGATCATTAAGGACCTTCATGATGGTGAGCGGGCCCGGGTAAAACTATGTGGCCGGAAGTCAGAGCCATTCCTTGTACACCTTCGGGTGCGACAGGGATGTCCTCTGGCTCCCACATTATTTAACATCTATTTTGACCGCGTGGTTCATGAAGCCCTCAATAGCTGTACCGGGGAATTTCCATTTGGTACAGATATAATGGGAGGCTGATCGATGCCCGGGTGCGGTCAAGGGATGGCTCCCTATTGGTCAACCACTATAAGTATGCCGATGATTTGGTAATAGCTGCTCATTCAGAAGAGGAGTTGGAGACGCTGCTGCTGAAACTGGAGCTGCCACTAAGAGGTAGGGCCTTACCATCAGCCCCACCAAAACTAAGCACCTGCCTGGGTATTTTGTACCATCGGACACTCCACCCCACAACTCCCAATCGTGATGGGCAGTAGTGGAGAGTGGAGAGTTTCCATACCTGAGCAGTGTGCTTATGACCGGCTCCAGTTTTACAGCAGAGGTCTCACTCCGAATCAGTCGAGCGCAATATCTTTTCATCGGTTGCGTAACGCTGTGTGGAAGCTACCTGGTCTGTCGCTCCGCACGAAGCTCAGGTCTTTTCGGCCACGGTCATTCCCTCCTTTTCTATGCTTGCGAAACGTGGACCCCCCTAATGGAGCATCTCGCCGGTTGGAAACATCCTGGGTTTAACCAGGCTGGATTGTGTGAGGAGCTCACAAATCCTTGAAAGATCTGGTCAAAGTCCCATCGGTGAGCTCCTCCGGCGGGCAAGGCTGCGTTGGCTGGGTCATGTAGCCCGCATGCCCAGCCACCGCATGCCTAAACAGCTTTTGTTCTGCTGGATAGAGGGGCTAATGGGCGCGGCACGGGCTAAAGAGATGGAGTGATATGGTACAGGAGGACGTGGAGCTGAGTGGACTTGCCGATGACTGATACCAGCGGTGTCAAGATCGGCCTCTGTGGAGGAGGCTCGTGAAGGACGCTACTGGACAGTCGCCCTCCAACAACAACGGAGGGCGGAGGAGCTCACAACGAGCGGAGCGCGGGTGGCAAAGCACAGCAAGTTGGTACAGTAGGGGGCACAGGTGGTGCATCAGCCAGTTACAGTCAGTCGACCCGTGGCACCTGCTGGGTCTGCCCGTGACCTCCTGTCGGCGGGCGTTCGCTTCACGTGGCCTCAAGGTGCACTTGGCCTGGCACAAGCGTGGTGATGTCACCGCCACTTAGTGCTGGCGGTTGTTGTTGGATTGTTGTTGTTGTGGTGTGTAGGTGTGTACATGTGTGTGTTGTGTGTGTGTAATGTGTACGTGTGTGTGTAGGTGTGTGTACATGTGTGTGTGTAGGTGTGTGTACATGTGTGTGTGTACATGTGTACATGTGTGTGTCAGTGTGTGTGTGTGTGTGTGAGTGTGGTGTATGTTGTCATGTGTGTGTTGTTGTGTTACATGTGTGTGGTGTGTGGTGTGTGTACATGTGTGTGTACATGCGTGTGTACATGTGTGTGTGTAGGTGTGTGTAAGTGCTGGGTGTTANCGGCCGGGTGTGTGCGAGGGTGATTTGCTCTCACTCGCAAACAGTGGTGTTCACTTCCATCTCCCCGGTCTGTGACACGCGCACACACGCACACACACACGTCACGCACACACATGCACACACACACACACACGCACACACACACGCACACACACACGCACACACACACGCACACACACGCACGCACACAACGCACACACACGCGCACACGCACACACGCACACGCACGAACCACCATCGCCACCATCACCACCACAGCAACAACATCATGACCACCATCACAACAACATCATCACCATCGCCACAGCAATACATCACCATCACAACCACCGCAAAAAAAAACCATCACCACCATCACCACAGCTATAACATCACCACCACCACACCGCCACCATCACTACGACCTCACCACGGCAACATCATCATCACCACCACCACCGTCACCATCACCACGACCACACCAACATCACCACCAACATCACAACCACCACCCCGCCACCATCACCACGACCATCACCAGGCAACAACATCATCACCATCACCACAGCAACAACATCACCATCACAANACCATCACCACCACCATCACCACCACCATCACNATCACCACCATCACCGCCACCACCATCACCACCATCACACCATCACCACCACCATCACCACCACCACCACCACCATCACCACCATCACCACCACCACCACCATNACCACCACCATCACCACCACCACCATCGCCACCATCACCACCTCACACCACCACCATCACCACCGCCACCATCACCACCACCATCACCACCACACCACCATCACCGCCACCATCACCGCCACCATCACCGCGGCCCCCCCCACCCCTCACCGGCGCGAGGCGGGCACTCGTACACGGTGATGTCTCCCTCCTCGTTCTCCGAGTCGGTGAGCGAGTTCGGGGTCTGCGACTCCTCCGTCTCCCTGCGGGCGGGCGGCGGTGAGTGCACTCGGTCTTGTCTCTCTGTGNGTGTCTGTGTGTGTCTGTGTGTGCTCTCTGTGTGTGTCTCTGTGTGTGTGTGTGTCTCTGTGTGTGTGCATCTCTGTGTGTGTGTCNGTGTGTGTGNCTGTGTATCTCTGTGTGTGTGTGTTCTGTGTGTGTGTCTGTGTGTGTATCTCTTTGTGTGTGTGGTGTGTCTCTATGTGTGTGTGTCTCTCTGTGTGTGTGTGTGTGTCTCNGTGTGTTCTCTCTGTGTGTCTGTGTGTGTGTGNGTGTGTGTGTGTCTCTCTCTGTGTGTGTGTGTCTGTGTGTGNGNGTGTGTGTGTGTCTCNGTGTGTCTGTGTGTGTCTCTGTGTGTCTCTGTGTGTGTGTGTCNGTGTGTGTGTGTGTGTGTCTCTGAGTGTGTCTCTGTGTGTGTGTGTCGTGTGTGTGTGTCTGTGTGTGTGTGTCTGTGTCTGTAGGTCTCTGTCTGTGTGTGTATCTCTGTGTGTCTCTGTGTGTGCGTCTCTGTGTGTCTCTGTCTGTGTGTGTATCTCTGTGTGCTCTTGTGTATCTGTGTGTGTGTCTGTGTGTGTGTGTCTCTGGCGGTCGGGCGTGGTGCTGGCCACCCACCCCCTCGCATGCCATGCAGGCCTTTATAGGTGCTCGCTAACAGCACTTGCCCCTACAGTCTGTAAAGGCTACACGGGGGATCTTTATCTCTGTCTCACTCCGAATCAGTCGAGCGGCATCATCTTTTCATCGCCTGCGTAACGCTGTGTGGAAGCTGCCTGGTCTGTCGCTCCACAAGAAGCTTCAGGTCTTCTCGGCCACAGTCATTCCCTCCCTTCTCTACGCTTGCGAAACGTGGACACCCATAATGGAGCATCTTGCCGGTTGGAAACATTTAGGCTGGCCTGCCTACGATCCATCCTGGGTTTAACCTGCAGGCTGGATTGTGTGAGGAGCTCACAAATCCTGAAAGATGTGGACAAAGTCCCATTGGTGACCTCCTCCGGCTGGCAAGGCTGCGTTGGCTGGGCCATGTAGCCCGCATGCCCAATCACCGCATGCCCAGCCACTGCATGGCTAAACAGCTTTTGTTCGGCCAGATCGAGGGGGCTAATCGGGCACAGCACAGGCTAGAGAAGAGATGGAGGGATGTGGTACAGGAGGATGTGGAGCTGAGTGGACTTGCCGATGACTGGTACCAGCGGTGTCAAGATCGCCTCTGTGGAGGAGGCTCGTGAAGGACGCTACTGGAGAGGAGCGACGCTCACAACAACGAGCGGAGCGCCGGGAGGCTAAAGCACAGCAAGTTGGCCCAGTAGGGGCACAGGTGGTGCATCGGCCAGTCATCTCAGTCAACCCAGCGCACCTGGGTCTGCCCCGTGACCTCCTACCAGCAGGTGTTCGACACTTGACGTGGCCTTAACCTGCACATAGCCTGGCACAAGCGCCGTGGTGATGTCACCCCACTTAGTGGCGAATGGCGGTTGTTGTTGTTGTATGTACACACACACCACACGTACACGTGGACACACACACACACACGTACACCTACCTGTCCATAGCCATAAGCTGCTGTCTCTTCTGCTGGTAGTGATACAGCTGTGCCCTGTGAGCCAGCCTGCTGTCTGCACGCTGTACACACACACAGCAGACAAAGACGGAGAGACACAGTGCACCGTCGAGATCTATAGAGATTTGTGACAGGCAAGCCGCAGGAGAGAGTCTGTGGCCGTGCAACCCAAGTGGTGGAGCACACTGCCAAAGCCACGGCAGTCTGCGCCCTTCAACGGAGGAGGAGGAGGAACGGAAAAACCACACAAACTCTCACAAGCACGCCTAGGGGCACCCCAAGCTGCCGCTGGGGTGCCCCTCGGCGCGACACGCAGCAACATTGCTGTGTCTGTGAAACACGTCGACTCAATGATGATTTACTCGGGAAAAACACACGACACACACAGGACACAATCCACACACACGACACATAACACACACACTACACACAACACACACACACTACACACANCACACACACACACAGCACATAACACACTACACACACGACACACACAACACAACCCACACACACGACACACACACGACACACACACAATACACACAACACAACCCGCACACACAACACACACACAGCAAACACACAACACACACACAAGACACACACACACACGACACACACCACACACGACACAGCACACACGACACACAGCACACACATACACCACACACCACACACGACACACACAGAGCGGTGGTGACCTGCGTACCGGCAGCGTTGGGGTCTCTGCGAGCCGGGCGAGTGGCGCTGCACACCCTGTAGTCTGCCTTCTGCACCATGCCGCCTGCACGGTGCAGCCTGCAAACACAAAGACAAAGGTCCCCCACGTAGCCTTCGCAAGACTGTCGGGGCAAGTGCTGTTCGTGGCGAGCGGCAGCGCCAATGGAGGCCGGCACGGTGGCGCACGAGGGGTGGGTGGCAGCACCACGCCCGGCCGCCTTTGTCTCCCCAGTGGCGATGTTTACTACGCACCGCACCAGGTACCCATCTGAGGCTGGGTCGACCTATGGGAGGCCCCGATTCAGATAATCGTCACTGGTGTTGGTCGTGAGCGGGAATCGAACTTGGGTCGCTGGGTTCGTAGCGCAGTGCACTCACCACTGCACTACCGCTCCGCATGTATACATACGGTGGTGGTGGTGGCGGTGGAAGTGGAAGTGGTGATAAGGTGGTGGTGGTGGCGGTGGCGGCGGTAGCAGTTTTGGTGGCGGTTGTGGTGGCGGTTGTGGTGGCGGTGGTGGTAGTAAAAGTGGTGATGGAGGTGGTGGTGGTGATGGCGGCGGTGGTGACAGTGGTGGTGGCGGCGGTGGTGGTTACGGCGGTAGCAGTTTTGGTGGTGGTTGTGGTGGCAGTGGTGGTAGTGGAAGTGGGGATGGAGGTGGTGGTGGTGGTGCTGATAGTGGTGGTGGTACTGGTGGGGTGGCAGTGGTGGTGGCGATGGTGGTGATGGAAGTGGGGATGGTGGCGATGGTGGTGGTGGCGATGATAGTGGTGGTGGTGGAAGTGGGGATGGTGGCGATGGTGGTGGTGGTGATGGAAGTGGGGATGGTGGTGGTGGAAGTGGGGATGGTGGCGATGGTGGTGGTGGTGATGGAAGTGGGGATGGTGGCGATGGTGGTGGTGGCGATGGTGGTGGTGGCGATGGTGGTGGTGGTGGTGGTGGTGGTGGTGGTGGTGGCGATGGTGGTGGCGGTGGCGATGGTGGTGGTGGTGGTCTCACCTGTACAGCACGCTGCCATGGTTATGAGGGCAGACACCGCCGCCACTGTGCTCACCATCGCCGCCACTGTGCCAGGCACACAAGAGACAAAGGTCACCCAGGTAGCCTTTGACAGACTGTCGGGCCGAGTGCTGTTGGCGAGCATCACCAACGGCGCACGAGGAGTGGAGAAGTTTACCGCGCTCCACAGCCGGTACACATTTCAGGCCGAGTCGGACTAGGGAGGCCCAGGACGGTTCAAATAATTGTCACTCAACAACAACCACATTTGCCTCTAAGTGGCGTGACGTCACCACGGCCCTGTGCCAGGCTAGGTGCACTGCGAGGCCACGTGAAGTGTCGAAGGTTCACTGACAGGAGATCACGGGACAGACCATGCATGGGTTGACCGAGATGACTGGCAGATGCACCGACTGTACCCCCTACAGTGCCAACTCGCTGTGTTTTAGCCGCCCGGCGCTCCGCTCGTTGTTGTGAGCGTCGCTCCTCCGCCCTCCGTTGTTGTTGGAGGGCGACTGCCTCCAACTGCCCAGTAGCGTCCTTCACGAGCCTCCTCCACAGAGGCCGATCTCGACACCGCTGGTACCAGTCATCGGCAAGTCCACTCAGCTCCACGTCCTCCTGTACCACGTCACTCCATCTCTTCTCCAGCCCGTGTCGCGCCCGTTCAGCTCCCTCTATGCGGCCAAACAGAAGTTACTTGGGCATGCGGTGACTGGGCATGCGGGCTACATGACCCAGCCAACGCAGCCTTGCCTGCCGGAGGAGCTCACCGATGTGACTGTGTCCAGATCTTTCAAGGATTTGTGACCTCCTCACAAAATCCAGGCTGGTTAAACCCAGGATGGATCGTAGGCAGGCCAGCCTAAATATTTCTAACCGGCGAAGATGTTCCATTAGGGGGTCCACATACAGAAGGAAGGGCATGACCGTGACTGAGAAGACCTGAAGCTTCAACACAGCGTTAGTCAGCTGATGAGAAGATAATGGCGCTCGACTGACTGTGAGACTTCTGCTGTCAAACTGGAGCTGGTCATGTGCACCCTGCCCAGGTAGGGAAACCTCTCCACTCCTTCCACAACTGCCCATCACGAACGCTCTCTCTCTCTCTGTAGAATAGGGGAGATCATACAAACTCCATTCACTCACTCTGTAGAACAGGGGATCATACAAACTCCACTCACTCACTCTGTAGAACAGGGGGAGATCACACAAACTCCAATCACTCACTCTGTAGAATAGGGGGAGATCACACAAACTCCACTCACTCACTCTATAGAACAGGGGAGATCATACAAACTCCACTCACTCACTCTGTAGAACAGGGGAGATCACACAAACTCCACTCACTCACTCTGTAGAACAGGGGAGATCACACAAACTCCACTCACTCAATAGCAGGGGGAGATCACACAAACTCCACTCACTCACTCACTAGAACAGGGGAGATCACACAAACTCCACTCACTCACTCACTAGAACAGGGGGAGATCACACAAACTCCACTCACTCACTCTATAGAACAGGGGAGATCACACAAACTCCACTCACTCACTCACTCTGTAGAACAGGGGGAGATCACACAAACTCCACTCACTCACTCTGTAGAACAGGGGGAGATCACACAAACTCCACTCACTCACTCTATAGAACAGGGGGAGATCACACAAACTCCACTCACTCACTCTGTAGAACAGGGGGAGATCATACAAACTCCACTCACTCTGTAGAACAGGGGAGATCATACAAACTCTACTCACTCACTCTGTAGAACAGGGGGAGATCATACAAACTCCACTCACTCTGTAGAACAGGGGGAGATCACACAAACTCCACTCACTCACTCTGTAGAACAGGGGGAGATCATACAAACTCCACTCACTCTGTAGAACAGGGGGAGATCATACAAACTCTACTCACTCTGTAGAACAGGGGAGATCATACAAACTCACTCACTCTGTAGAACAGGGGGAGATCATACAAACTCCACTCACTCACTCTGTAGAACAGGGGAGATCACACAAACTCCACTCACTCACTCTGTAGAACAGGGGAGATCATACAAACTCCACTCACTCTGTAGAACAGGGGGAGATCATACAACTCTACTCACTCACTCTGTAGAACAGGGGGAGATCACACAAACTCCACTCACTCACTCTGTAGAACAGGGGGAGATCACACAAACTCCACTCACTCACTCTGTAGAACAGGGGGAGATCATACAAACTACACTCACTCACTCTGTAGAACAGGGGGAGATCACACAAACCCACTCACTCACTCTGTAGAACAGGGGAGATCATACAAACTCCACTCTGTAGAACANGGGGAGATCATACAAACTACACTCACACTCTGTAGAACAGGGGGAGATCACACAAACTCCACTCACTCACTCTGTAGAACAGGGGAGATCACACAAACTCCACTCACTCACTCTGTAGAACAGGGGAGATCACACAAACTCCACTCACTCACTCTGTAGAACAGGGGGAGATCATACAAACTCCACTCACTCACTCTGTAGGACAGGGGGAGATCATACAAACTCCACTCACCCAACAGCAGGGGGCTCGGGGCACTCGCCGACTTGGATGCCGCCAGTCTCCCCGCCACCGTGCCGAGAGGCTTCGAGATTTCCGGTTCCAGGTCGTCCGATCTGTCTCCTCCGACCGTCGCCACCGCCGCCGCCACCACCACCACCTCCTCGTCCTCGTGGTCTTTCGTCGTTGTGCTGGCGATGTCCACCCCTACGTCCGATCCTCCTCCTCCACCCGGCTCGCTGTTCTGTCCGGATGTACCGTCACCACCACCAGCACCGCCAGCACCACCATCGCCACCACCACCACCACTGATGGTGGTCATGGTGACAGGTTTCTTCGCATGACCACCGCCATTGCCACCACCGCCACCACCACCGCCGGTGCCTCTGCCCCGCGTCTGCTGCTGCTGCTGCAGCGTCTTCACGTCCACCACCTCTCCTCCTCCTCCATCTCTCCGCCGATCTCGTGCCGCGTCGAGATCTGCTGAGCGTCGATCCTCCACACGGTGTGGGCCCGCGGAGTGGAGTCGTGGCCCCCCACCCCCTCCACCTCCTCCTCCACCTCCTCCACCTCCTCCACCTCCTCCACCTCCTCCACCTCCACCGCTCATCGCCGCCTCGCCGTGGGCCCCCTTCCCCCTCCGCCCGGCGCGATGGCGACGGCTCTCCCTCGTGTCCCCGGCTCTCCCGGGATCCTCCTTCGTGTCGTCGCCCTCCCTGCCGCGAGACTTCCCACGCCGCGTCTCCTCCTCCTGCTGCTGCTGCTCCTCCTGCCCCCGCCACGCCGTGGCCGAGACCGCCGCGCCAGGCAGTGACGCGCCCCGCAGGTGCTGCCACTGCTGCCCGTGGGCCTTCCCGCCGCGTCTCTGCTCGCCCGCACGGGGCTCTGAGGCTCCGCCACACCGTCACCGTCGCCACCACCGTGACCGCCACCGCCACCATCACCGCCGCTGGTGGCGGTGGTGGTGGTGGTGTGCGCGCCGTTCAACACGGAGGCGATGAACTCCTCCTCCTCGTCGGCGTCGTCGCCCGGGAGACCCAGCCGGTGCCTCCGGTCGTCTACGAGGGGACAGACGGCAGCAGCAGCAGCTCAACACTACCGGCACCACGACTACAGGGAGGGGGTGTGGGTCTGTGTGGGTCTGTGGCTCTCTGTGTGGGTCTGTGGCTCTCTGTGTGGGTCTCTATGTGGGTCTGTGGGTCTCTGTGTGGGTCTGTGGCTCTCTGTGTGGATCTCTATGTGGGTCTGTGGGTCTCTGTGTGGGTCTGTGGCTCTCTGTGTGGGTCTCTATGTGGGTCTGTGGGTCTCTGTGTGGGTCTGTGGCTCTCTGTGTGGATCTCTATGTGGGTCTGTGGGTCTCTGTGTGGGTCTGTGGCTCTCTGTGTGGGTATGTGGGTCTCTGTGTGAGTCTATGGGTCTCTGTGTGGGTCTGTCGGTCTCTGTGTGGGTCTGTGGCTTTCTGTGCGAGTCTGTGGCTCTCTGTGTGAGTCTGTGTCTCTCTGTGAGTCTGTGTCGCTCTCTGTGTGAGTCTGTGTGAGTCTGTGTCTCTCTGTGTGAGTCTGTGTCTCTCTGAGTCTGTGGCTCTCTGAGTCTGTGTCTCTGAGTCTGTGTCTCTCTGAGTCTGTGTCTCTGAGTCTGTGTCTCTCTGAGTCTGTGGCTCTCTGAGTCTGTGTCTCTCTGCGTGAGTCTGTGGCTCTCTGAGTCTGTGTCTCTGAGTCTGTGGCTCTCTGCGTGAGTGTGGCTCTCTGAGTCTGTGTCTCTCTGAGTCTGTGGCTCTCTGCGTGAGTCTGTGGCTTTCTGCGTGAGTCTGTGTCTCTCTGCGTGAGTCTGTGTCTCTCTGCGTGAGTCTGTGTCTCTCTCTGTGTGAGCCTGTGGCGCTCTCTGCGTGGGTCTCTCTGTCTCTACGGGGAGGAGGGAGTAGGCTCACGACCACGGCTCTCTCTCAGGCCCCTACCCGAGACGCAGTGCCCTTGCGCTCCGAGCGTGTGCAGGGCACGGCAGGGCCCACAGGCGCGGCTCCCAGCGGGGCACGGCTCCCGGCGCAGGAGGGCGCACGTCAGCCTGCCAGGGCACGCGTCTGCGGACAAAGGCACAGGCAAAGGTCCCCGGGTAGACTCGCCATACTTGGTGGGGCGAGGGCAAGTGCCGAGTCGCGGCGGCGCCTACGAAGGGCGGCACGGCGCACGAGGTGGGGGGGGGGGCACCAACCACGCTGCCTTTGTCTCCCCGCTGGCGATGTTTGCACATCATCAGAAGATGCATTTTGTTCGGAATCAGAATCATTATGTCTACCGCAGGAGAAATCCGATGAGCTTTTAAGCTCTTTCACTCACATTTCATTTTTTTTATTTAATTTCATGTATTATGTGTAGCCCTGGAGCCACGGCTTTGAATCGGGTGCAACCGCAACAAACAAAAAAACAAAAACATGAAGAAAACATCTTAAAGTGACTATGTGCAAACTGAAAATCCAAGAAAAGACAGCAAAATATTGCAGAAAAATCACCGCACACCAACGCTGTGTGCAAAAATCCAGTGGGATGCAAGTCAGATGTCCCAGTGAGGGGGCACAGGGCTAAGAACGTTACAGCAACAACACAGTTACACAAACGCGATAGGAGTGTAAAGTACAAGAAAGGTAAAAACAAACCACCCAGACACACACACAAATACAACACTCGACCATCCTACCAGCGGGTACTCATTTGAGGCCGAGTCGACCTAGGGAGGCCCAGGACCAGTTCAGGTCACCGGTCACCAGGGTAGGTGGTGGCCCTGAGCAGGAGTCGAACTCGGGTGGCCGGGTTCGACGCACACACACACGCAGCACATGTGTGTGCTGCGTGTGTGTGTGCTGCGTGTGTATACAGGCGTGTGTGTGTGTGCACGTGTGGTGTCCACTCTTATCAGCATGCGTGTGTACACGTGCGTGCGTGTACACGTGCGTGTACACGTGCGTGCGTGTACACGTGCGTGTGTGTACACGTGCGTGCGTGTACACGTGTGTGTACACGTGTGTGCGTGCGTGTACACGTGTGTGTACACGTGTGTGCGTGCGTGTACACGTGTGTGTACACATGCGTGTGTGTACACGTGTACACGTGCGTGCGTGTACACGTGTGTGCGTGCGTGTCCCACTCTTATCAACCGTGCGTGGCCCATGTCAACTGATAACCTTCCCGTCATTCTGCACCCCAAATATAACCCCGATTATCGCCCCGGTCGTCAGAACGAGGGGGTGGTTGTGGTGGTGGTGGTGGCGGCGGTGGTGGTGGTGGCGGTGGCGGTGGTGGCGGTGGAGGTGGTGGCGGTGGTGGTGGTGGTGGTTGTGGCGGTGGTGGTGGCGGCGGTGGTGGTGGTGGCGGTGGTGGTGGTGGCGGTGGCGGTGGTGGTGGTGGTGCTGGAGGTGGTGGCGGTGGTGGTGGTGCTGGAGGTGGTGGCGGTGGTGGTGGTGGAGGTGGTGCCACCGTATCACAAAGATAGTTATTTGTATACCGTAGAGCTTCATTCATGCGAATTGAACGTAGCACACACGCCGTGCAATCATTCTACTGTATCTGTGTAACCACCATCACACACACACCCCACCACTATCACACACACACACACCACAATCACACACACACCACAATCACACACACACACCACCACAATCACACACACACCACCACAATCACACACACACACACCACCATCACACACACACCACCACAATCACACACACACCACCACAATCACACACACACACCACCACCATCACACACACACCACCACCATCACACACACACACCCCACCACAATCACACGCTCCACAATCACACACCACAATCACACACACCACAATCACACACACCCACCACAATCACACACACACACAATCACACACACAACACACCACCACAATCACACACACAACACACCACCACAATCACACACACACCCACCACACACACACACACACACACAATCACAANACACACACCACAACACACACAACACACCCACACACACACACAATCACACACACACACACACAATCACACACACACACACCACAACACACACAACACAAACACACNCAACCACAAACATACACNACAAATCACACCATCACANACACACACACACAATCACACACACACACACAAACACACAATCACACCACACAACACACACACACACCACACACACACACAACCACAATCACACACACACACACAATCACACACACACCACCACAAAACACACAATCACACACTACACCACACACAACAACACCACAACACACAACACACACACACACACACACATCCACAATCACACACACACACCACAAACACACAACCACACAATCACACACACACCACAATCACACACACACACCACCACAACACACACCCACAAAANANACAACACAAACAAACACACACACCACAAAACACACACACCACAACACACACACACACCACCACACACACACANACCACACAATCACAATCACACAACACAATCACAAACACACANCACACAATCACACACACACACACACACACACACACACTCACACACAANACACAATCACACACACATCAACACAATCACACAATCANACACCAAANACACACCCACAATCACANACACAACAATCACAAAACACCACCANCACCACACACACACACANACACACACACACCACACACACACACACACACACACAATCCACACACACACACCATCACACACACACACCACAANCACATACACACACAATCAACCACACACACCACAATCACACACACACACCACCACACACACACACACACCACCACACACACACACACACACAATCACACACACACACCACAAACACACACACACAATCACACACACANCACACACACACACACACCACCACAAACACACACAACCACAAACACACACCACAANCACACACANCCACAATCACACACACACACCACACAATCACACACACACACCACACACACACACACACACACACCACACATACACACACAATCACAACACACACACCACACACAACCACAATCACACCACACACACAATCACACACACACACCACACTCAAACACAAACACACACCACACACACACACACAACCACAATCACCACACCACAACCACACACACAACCACAAACACACACACACACCACAATCACACACACAATCACACACACACACCACCATCACACACACACAATCACAAACGTGACACANCACAAACACACACACAATCCACACNCACNCACCACAATCACACACACACACACACACACACACACACACAATCACACACACACACCACAATCACACACACACACACAACACACACACACACAATCACACACACACACACACACAATCACACACACACACACCACAAACACACACACACACAATCACATACACACATCACAATCACAACACACACCACAATCACACACACACANCACACAATCACAANACACACAATCACACACACACACACACCACAATCACACACACACANCACACAATCACACACACACACACAATCACACATACACCACCACAATCACACACACAACCAAANCACACACACACACAGCCACAATCACACACACACACAATCACACACACACCAACCCAATCACCACACACCACCACAATCACACACACACCACCACAATCACACATACACACAATCACACACACACACCACCACAATCACACACACCACCACCACAATCACACACACACACAATCACACACACACACACCACCACAATCACACACACACACCACCACAATCACACACACACACCACCACAATCACACATACACCACCACAATCACACACACACCACCACAATCACACACACACCACCACAATCACACATACACCACCACCATCACACACACACCACCACCATCACACACACACACCCACCACAATCACACGCTCCACAATCACACGCTCCACAATCACACACACACCACAATCACACACACACACACACACACACACCACCACAATCACACACACACACCACCACAATCACACACACCACAATCACACACACCACCACAAACACACACACCACCACCATCACACACACACCACCACCATCACACACACACACCACCACAATCACACACACACCACCACCATCACACATACACCACCACAATCACACACACACCACCACAATCACACACACACACCACCACAATCACACACACATCCACCACCATCACACATACACCACCACAATCACACACACCACCACAATCACACACACACCACCACAATCACACACACACCACCACAATCACACATACACCACCACCATCACACACACACCACACCATCACACACACACCACCACCATCACACACACACACCCACCACAATCACACACACACCACCACAATCACACACACACACCACCACAATCACACACACACACCACAATCACACACACACCACCACCATCACACACACACCACCACCATCACACACACACACCCCACCACAATCACACGCTCCACAATCACACACCACAATNACACACACACACAATCACACACACACACCACACACACACACACCACAATCACACACACACCACAATNACACACACACCACAATCACACACACACACACCACAATCACACACACACATCCACCACAATCACACACACCACAATCACACATACACACCACCACCATCACACACACACACCACCACCATCACACACACACACCCACCACAATCACACGCTCCACAATCACACACCACAATNACACACACACCACAATCACACACACACACACCACAATCACACACACACACCACAATCACACACACACACCACCACAATCACACACACACCACCACAATCACACACACACACCACCACAATCACACACACACACCACCACAATCACACACACACCACCACAATCACTTTAACACTGGAGTCTATGGGAGAGACTTTAACATTGGAGTCTCTGGGTAGAGACTTTAACATTGGAGTCTATGGTAGACACTTTAACATTGAAGTCTATGGGTAGATACTTTAACATTGGAGTCTATGGGTAGACACTTTAACATTGAAGTCTAATGGAGGCACTTTAACACTGGAGTCTATGGGTAGAGACTTTAACAAGAACACGGGGTTTAACCCTGTTGGGTTAATCCGTGTGGGCTGACGCGATGTCCCGGAACATTCGCCGCTCACCTGTGAGGGTGTACAGCAAGTAGGACAGGTGAACGAAGCACCAAAGATGAACTCGGAGTTTCCTTGACATCATCATCATCACCACCACAAACTCAGGTTAACGTTCAGATGTTGCCATCGCTTCCTTCCTCGTGCCAGAGGCAATGTGTTGTCTCTTTTGATGAATTCGTCACCCGATTTACGAGGCGAATATCACGAAAAGTCACAATTGTGGCACAACCAGCTGACGATTTAATTTGAAACGCCGTTAAATATAAAATGCGTTCGATGCCTGTTCAGGCAAATTTTTTACCGGACGATGTTAAGACTCGCGTTAATCACGTTAATATCATTCGTGAATACCGCAATGTTGTATCGCGTCACGCCAATATTTTAATCGCGAATTAAATAGCGTCACGTTGCATTGGCGTTAAGAGCTCGACAGAGATTAACACGATTTATAGTTAACGTTTGAAAGAAAAAAAATGGTTGTAAATGTACAGCCCGGGGAATGGACGAACGCTACGAAATTATTATCGTTAAACAGTTTTAATCCTCAATTTAAAAAAATGTAAATTGCAATCCGAATTTAAAATGTTACAACCGCCGAACAGGCAGGGCGAATTGCATAAAACAGACCCGGACAATATCATCAGGCTATTATCTTAACAAGCCCACCCTCTGTTCTAACGATTCTAACAGTTAGAATTCTAACTATTATCACAGTTAATATATTTTATTTTTTTACAAATCATTAAAATAAAACGCTGAGAATTAAACAAAAATTGGGTCTCGACAGAGCGTCGCGGGCTCGTAGCTCTGCCCTGGCTGTCCTTAGTATCTCTACCGCCACCGGAAGATGTCTACCGGCCGTTTTATTCATCTCTACCGCCACCGGAATACGTCTAAATCCCAGTTCTGTAGCTCTTCTGCCACCGGAAGATATCTTCCGCCTGTTTTATAGCTCTGCCGCCACCGGAAGATATCTACCGTGTGTTTCATAGAGCTCTACCGCCACCGGAAGATGCCTAAATCCAGTTATATATCTCTTCTGCCACCGGAAGATGTCTACTGCCCGTTTTATATCTCTACCTCCACTGGAAGATATCTACCGCCCGTAGTATAACTCTACCGTTATTGGAAGATGATTTTTAAATCCAGTCCTATAGCTCTGCCTCTACCGGATGATGTCTACCGTCCGTTTTATATCTCTACCGCCACCGGAAGACGTCTACCGTCCGTTTTATATCCCTACCGCCACCAGAAAGCATATAAATGCAAATTTAGATTTAAAGCTTTCGTGACTGCAGGGATTCATCTTCTTGGTTCTTTCGGTAAATTCACGTAGAATGGAAATAATAAAATAATAAAAATAAAACATAATAAAATAAAACGTCGTGAGAATGGAAATAATAAAATAATAAAATAAAACATATTAAATAAAACGTCGAGAATTATTTTATTATGTTTTATTTTTATTATTTTATTATTTCCATTCTACGTGACTTTACCGAAAGAACCAAGAAGACGCAACAGGTCCCTGCGGGGTGGGCTGGTAGGAACGAATAACCAAAGAATATAAACATCATGTATATTACACTTGTTTAGCCAGGAAAGCCCCACTGAGTCTGAAGGTTTTTGTAGGGTCATGCCAAGTGTTTGCAGTAGGGGGCGATGTTGCTACACGTAATCGGACATCGGACGGACGGACGAAATAATCTATTGTAGGCTGGTTCACTTCGTTCCTACCAGTATAAATGCAGTTTGATATCTCTACCAAAAGATGTCTACCGGTCTGATGCTAAATCCAGTTCTACATCTCTTCTGCCACCGGAAGACGTCTACCGCCCGTTTTATATCTCCACAGCGCCACAGGAGAGAAGTGTAAATCCAGTCTACACTACTATACACTACACTATACACTACACTACTACACACTACACTATACACTACACTATACACTACACTATACACTACTATACACTACTATACACTACACTATACACTACACTATACACTACTATACACTACACTATACACTACACTATACACTNCACTATACACTACTATACACTACTACTACACTACACTACACTACTATACACTATACACTACACTATACACTACACTATACACTACACTATACACTACACTATACGCTACACTACTATACACTACACTATACACTACACGACACTATACACTACTATACACTACTATACAACACATTACACACTACTATACACTACACTACTATACAATACACTATACACTATTATACAGGTGGGAGGGAGAGGGGGAGGGAGGGAGGAGAGGGAGGGAGAGGGGGAGGGAGGTGGGAGGGTGGGGTGGAGGTGGGAGGGGGAGGGAGGGGTGGGGGTGATGGAGCGCCGTGCAGGCTGCTCGCCATCAGCATGACAATGGGTGCATCACAATGCTGATGATGATGATGATCTGTGTCCATGATGATGATCTGTGTACATGATGATGATCTGTGTCCATGATGATGATGATCTGTGTCCATGATGATGATGATCTGTGTCCATGATGATGATGATGATCTATACACTATACACTACACTATACACTACACTACACACTACACTACTATACACTATACACTACACTATACATTACACTACTATACACTACACACACTACACTACACACTACACTATACACTACACTATACACTACACACTACACTACTATACACTATACACTACACTATACACTACACACGCTACACTATACGCTACTATACACTACACTATACTATACACTACACTATACACTACACTACTATACACTATACACTACACTATACACTACACTACTATACACTATACAATACACTACACACTACACTACACACTACACTATACACTACACTATACACTACACTACNACACTATACACTACACTATACACTACACAGCACTGCTGGTGGTGGTGGTGGGGGTACAGCAGCCCATCACGAGCTTGGGCAATCACCACCGGCGCCGTCTCGCGCACAGCGCAAGACGCGCCACCCCGGACACATTGGAGCATCGCGTCCGATGCGTTCGCGGAATTGTCCCGCGAGCACAAAGAGAACAAAGCGAGAGGGGGGTGGCGAGTGGCGAGTGGTAATCTCATTAACTCTCATCTCAATTAAGTCACTCAGTCGCAAATTATCCTTCCCCCCCTCCTCCCTCCTCCCTCCCTCCCTCCCTTCTCCTCCTACCGCTCTCCTTCTCGCGTGTTTTTAAATAAGAATAGAGGGGAGTATACCCTTTCTGGCAATGATGTGTTTAAAAACAACAACATGAAACAGTTTGGTTGTTGCAGGAAATCGCGGCCGTATTAAACACACGCGGTGCTTTGGCGAACCTCCGTTGTGGACTATTTTTTATATTTTGATAGTGGCAAGCAGTGTCTTATTAACCCAGTAGCACAATAGCTACGTAGTATAGCTACACTGTAGTAGCTACACTACACTATACACTACACTTTGTGTAGTATACACTACACTATATACTACATTTTGTGTAGTAGCTACATGTGTAGTAGCTACACTACACTATACACTACACTTTGTGTAGTAGCTACACCACACTATACATTACACTTTGTGTAGTAGCTACATGTGTAGTAGCCCTACACTACACTATACACTACACTTTGTGTAGTAGCTACACGTGTAGTAACTACACTATACACTACACTTTGTGTAGTAGCTACACGTGTAGTAGCTACACTACACTATACACTACACTTTGTGCAGTAGCTACACGTGTAGTAGCTACACTACACTATACACTACACTTTGTGTAGTAGCTACACCACACTATACACTACACTTTGTGTAGTAGCTACATGTGTAGTAGCTACATGTGTAGTAGCTACATGTGTAGTAGCTGCATGTGTAGTAGCTACACTATACACTACACTTTGTGTAGTAGCTACACGTGTAGTAGCTACACTACACTATACACTACACTTTGTGCAGTAGCTACACGTGTAGTAGCTACACTACACTATACACTACACTCTGTGTAGTAGCTACACGTGTAGTAGCTACACTACACTATACACTACACTTTGTGTAGTAGCTACACTACACTATACACTACACTCTGTGTAGTAGCTACACGTGTAGTAGCTACACTACACTATACACTACACTTTGTGTAGTAGCTACACCACACTATACACTACACTTTGTGTAGTAGCTACATGTGTAGTAGCTTACACTATACACTACACTTTGTGCAGTAGCTACACGTGTAGTAGCTACACTACACTATACACTACACTCTGTGTAGTAGCTACACGTGTAGTAGCTACACTACACTATACACTACACTTTGTGTAGTAGCTACATGTGTAGTAACTACACTATACACTACACTTTGTGCAGTAACTACTTATGTAGTAGCTACTACCTCCCGCAACTACTACACATGTAGTAGCTAGTAGTAGCTAGTTATAGCTACTACTAGTACACATGTAGTACCCATGTAGTACACATGTAGTAGCTAGTTATAGCTAGTTATAGCTACTACTAGCTACTACACGTGTAGTAGCTACACATGTAGTACACATGTAGTACCCATGTAGTACACATGTGGTAGCTACGGACCCCGCACTTTCAAGGGCCCCGCGCTAAACGCTTTCAAGCGATCAATTCCAGTTCAGTGATCCTGCACTTGCTCTATTACTATAGTACTATACCGCCTTCGACTTTTACAAACGACCGGGTGTTTAAGGTTAGCGATTTGTCGTACTATCTGGCTGTATAGCAAATGTAAAAAACACACACAATTACTTTACTGTGCAAGTAAAAAAACATCGTGTGTTTTAATATTAACGTGTTTTATTTATGTATTTAGGGCCCCTTTATAGCAACACAAACGCTGCTGCTGCAGCCCGCGACGTCCTCTCGGATGAGTCTGGACCCTGGGCGAGAGGTCCCAAGCAGGTGATGGGGGAGGGGGGATTGGCTCGGGCCTCTTCGTGTCATCAAACACAGCCACGGAGTGAGCCTCGGGGGCCACGGTGGTGGTGGTGGTGGTAGTTTAACTTTTCGCGGTGAGGTCACCCTCGAGCGCTCTCGAACAACAACAAAAACCTCCCACAACTTCGAATCTCCGAAGAGAGAGTGAGCGAGAGAGAGGTGGGGTTTACATAAAGCTAAGTTTAAAAATGTTTTAAAATAAAATTACGAAATGATGAACGAAGCAAAGTGCCGACTACACCGAGCATCTTCTTGTTTCCACTGATCGTAAAAACATTCAAATTAACCCGTAAAAACAAAGTTTTTCACTATAAATCCTTTATATGCGTGGCAGTCCTCTCGTCCTCTGGCTTGAGATGGCTGCCACCTATGGGTCAGATGATTGCCTGCCACCATTAAGCAATTGGTAATTAAATATTTAAAAAAATCCTAAAAAGTGTTACATTCTGGAAAAAATGTTCACGAAAATAAATTGTCACGCACAACGAGTGTGTGTGCAAAATGTCAGCTCGATTGGATCACGGGAAGTGGGTTAAAAAACGATCGAAAGATTTGCACGGTCGTAAGCAAGCGCGCAAGTGAACTTAATATAAAGGATTTAAAAGAAGAGAGCGAGAGAGAGATCAAGAGAGATGGAGAGAGATGGGGAGAGATTTTTGACTTTTAAGCAACTTTTATTGCCGTCAGCAGCAGCAGCACTGGAGGCGATTTCCATATGAAACACACAAAGTCACCAGCAAACAAATGAAAACAAACGCTACAAATCCACGCGCTGTGGCGCTAAAAGCACCGCGCACAACACGAAAGAAAGTCACGTGGTGGTCATCGCGCACGCCACGGTGACGAGCGAGCGCTTCAGAAGGTGAACACCACCAGGGTGCCGTCCACGCTGGTACAGAGAGGGCTTGTCCGGCTCCCAGCGAGAGAGATGGGGAGAGAGATGGGGAGGGCCTTTGACTTTTAAACAACTTTTATTGCCGAGAGAGATAGGGAGAGAGGTGGGAGAGAGATGGGGAGAGAGATGGGGGAGAGAGATGGGAGAAAGATGGGGAGAGAGGTAGGGAGAGAGATGGGGAGAGAAATGGGGAGAGAGATGGGGAGAGAGATGGGGAGAGATGGGAGAGAGAGATGGGAGAGAGATGGGAGAGAGGTGGGGAGAGATGGGGAGAGAGGTGGGGAGAGAGATGGGGTTAAATTATGGTCATTTTGTTCTGTAAAATTTTTGGGGTGGCTGGATTTTAAAAATTCATTCAGTGCAATTGTCCTGCAAAATCGCGTGCAACATTTTTATTTGATCATTTCTGCGTTTGCTTTTGGGCTGCAGCACTGGATAATAACGTTGCATTTGCAGACGCTGAATAAATTTAAAAAAGAGATTGGGAGAGAGATAAGCGAGAGAGATGGGGAGAGAGATGGGGAGAGAGATGGGGAGAGATGGGGAGATGGGGAGAGAGATGGGAGAGAGAGATGGGAGAGAGATGGGGGAGAGATGAGATGGGGAGAGAGATGGGAGTGAGATGGGGAGAGAGATGGGGAGAGAGATGGGGAGAGAGATGGGAGAGAGATGGGACAGAGANGGGGGGAGAGAGATGGGCGAGAGATGTGGAGAGAGATGGGGGAGAGAGATGGGGAGAGAGATGGGGAGAGAGATGGGCGAGAGAGATGGGCGAGAGAGATGGGCGAGAGAGATGGGCGAGAGAGATGGGGAGAGAGATGGGCGAGAGAGATGGGGGAGAGAGATGGGGAGAGAGATGGGCGAGAGAGATGGGAAGAGGCAGGTGGAGAGAGTGGGGATTGAAGCAGGTGGAGAGAGTGGGGAGTGAGTGAGTGAGTCCAAACCGCATGGCACCATCCCTGAGTACCACTCATGGTCAATTCCGAGGCGCCTCCACAGAGCGGAGCGCGCATTTGAAAAGGGAAGGAGGAGGGGAGGGGATGGGAGGTTACCACCCGTGGCGCTGCGCATTTCCACCCGTGGAGCTCCGCGGGTTTTTGTTGAGTTCTTTTGTCGCGACGGCCGCTCGGGTCGTCACCCTCGGCCGCCGTCGCCGCTATCGATCTCCGTTCCACTTCCAAAGGAGCGCGCCGAGATCGCGGGGCGATAGACGGAGGCGCGGGGCCTTATCCAGCGGGACCCCCGCCCCCCCCGCTGCTCCTCCTTCTCGTACTCGGCACCCCGTTGTGTGTGATTAGGAAGACATTTGGGTTTGAATCGCTTCACCCCCAACCCCACCCATCAATTAGGGCACACGGTTGTGCGTGCGAGTTGCGCGTGTGTGTGGAGTGTGAGTGTGTGGAGTGTGTGTGCTGTGTGTGTGTCGTGAGTGTGTGCTGTGTGTGCTGTGTGTGTGTGCTGTGTGTGCTGTGTGTGTGTGCTGTGTGTGTGTCTGTGTGTGCTGTGTGTGTGTGTCGTGTGTGTGTGTCTTGCACAGCAAGAAAATTAGGGAAAAAATAAAATTTTCAAATTGCTGTGGTTTGAAAAAAAAAATCACATTTTTCAAATTTTCAAATTGCTGTGGTTTTCACACCTGATGATGATTGCTTGCGTTGCAATGGGGACGTCGTGAGAATTTAATTGTTTTATTTTATTATTGTATTATTTCCCTTCTACGTGACTTTATCGAAAGAACCAAGAATACGAATCCCTGCAGTCACGAAAGCTTAAAATCGAAAGCCCAAATACTCTTCAGTCATCTCAATTCTTGTTGCAAAATGTGGAGTTAAACAGCGGAGGACCGGGGAAATATCCACACGACCACGGGAGAGAGAAAGAGAGACACGCAAACTCCAAATAGGCAGCAGCAGCAGCAGGCATCGTCAGGGTCGGGATGGAACCCACGACCTCCTGCACACCAGGCGAGGTAGTCAACATCTCCTAGCCACCGTGATGATGATGAGAGATAGAAACGCAAACTCCAAATAGGCAGCACCAGCAGGCATAAGGGTCGGGATCGGACCCACGACCTCCTGCACACCAGGCGAGGTGGTTAACATCTCTAGCCACCGTGATGATTATGAGAGAGAGAGACGCAAATTCCAAATAGGCAGCAGCAGCAGGCATCAGGGTCGGGATCGGACCCACGACCTCCTGCATACCAGGCGAGGTAATTAACATATCAGACACCCACTGAATAAATACAAAAGACTTAAACGTGTAAGAGGTTCAAACGGCACGAGCAAAACAACTGCAAAGAAACAGTCTCGGACCACACCGAGACAACACGCAGCTCCCTCAACAGCAATTGAACATTAGCGGTGGACTATCGTTGCTACTGCACAAGTCAGAATTAAAGTCACAAATCACATTTGCCAACGCGGCTGCTGTGCCCAGCACCCATCGCCTGCTTCATCACATTGAGTGCGGCGTGTGGCAAACATCGCCGCTGGGGAGACAAAGGCGGCCGGGCGTGGTTACTGGCCACCCACCCCTCGTGTGCTACACAGTGCGGGCAGCCTTCACAGGTGCTGCTACTCGCTACTCGCAGCACTTGACCTCTTAGTCTCTTAGAGGCTACACGGGGGTCTTTGTCTGGGGTTCTTAATAGGAACACATATATAATAGACGACGGTTCGGGCAACGGGCCTGTCTCATGGCACACGTATTGCATTGCTTTTCGTGGTGGGGGGTGGTGGGTGGTGGTNGGGGGGGTGGTNGGGGGTGGTGGGGGGTTGGTGGTGGGGGTTGGTGTTGGGGGTGGTGGTGGGGGGTGGTGGGGGGTGGTGGTGGGGTTGGTGGTGGGGGTGGTGGTGGGTGGTGGTGGGGGGTGGTGGAGGGGTGGTGGTGAGGGGTGGTGGTGGCGGTGTAGCGCTTCGCGCGCTGCGCTACAAACCCGGCGACCCGGGTTCGATTCCCGTTCACGGCCATCACCACCAGTGACGATTATTTGAAACCGGTCCTGGGCCTCTCCCTAGATCGACTCAGCCTCAAATTAGTACCTGCTGCGATGTGTAAACATCGCCACAGGGGAGACAAAGGCGGCCGGGCGTGGTGCTGGCCACCCACCCCCTCGTGTGCCACAGCGCCGGCAGCCTTCATAGGTGCTGCTACTCGCTAACAGCACTTGCCCCAGCAGTGTGTTACAGGCTACACGGGTCTTTGTGTAGCGCTGCGACTCCCGCTCACGGCCACCAACAACACCACCGGGACGATTATCTGAACCGGTCCTGGTGCCTCCCCTAGGTCGACTCAGCCACAAATGAGTAACCTGGCGTAGCCGTGTGTAGTTAAACGTCGCCACATGGGGAGACAAAGGCGGCCGGGCGTGGTGGTTGCCAGCCCCCCCCCCACCCACGTGTGTTGCTTCACTGCCGGCAGCCTTATAAGGTTGCTGCTCCCTAACAGCACTTGCCCGACAGCCTCTTACAGGCTACGCGGGGGATCTTTGTCTTTGTCTTGGTGGCGATGGAACGCGCTGGGCTCTCTACAGATGTAGAGTGTAGTATGTAGTGTAGTGTAAAGTGTAGTGTTTAGTAGTATAGTGTATAGTGTAGTGTTTAGTAGTGTAGTGTTTAGTAGTGTAAAGTGTAGTGTTTAGTAGTGTAGTGTTTAGTAGTGTATAGTGTGTATAGTGTAGTGTTTAGTGTAGTGTTTAGTAGTGTAGTATATAGTGTAGTGTATAGTGTAGTGTTTAGTAGTGTAAAGTGTAGTGTTTAGTAGTGTAGTGTTTAGTAGTGTATAGTGTGTATAGTGTAGTGTTTAGTGTAGTGTTTAGTAGTGTAGTGTATAGTAGTGTATAGTGTAGTGTATAGTGTAGTGTTTAGTAGTGTAAAGTGTAGTGTTTAGTAGTGTAGTGTTTAGTAGTGTATAGTGTGTATAGTGTAGTGTTTAGTGTAGTGTTTAGTAGTGTAGTGTATAGTAGTGTATAGTGTAGTGTATAGTGTAGTGTATANTGTAGTGTATAGTGTAGTGTATAGTAGTGTATAGTGTAGTGTATAGTGTAGTGTACTAGCTCAGCACTCAGCGGTCGTGTGCTCACTGCAACGTTCACAACCCTCGTTACTGTCACGTTTGATCTGGCGATTACAACAACGACAACAACAACAACAACAACGGCAGCAGCAGCAGCCAGCTTCGTCAGGCGAGAGCCGGAATTGCGAAGCATCATTTCCGTGTCGGTCTCACATTCACATTCACTCAGTCTCACCCAACCCCCCCCTGACCCCCCTTTCCCCCCCCCCCCTGCCCCCTTTATCATGGAAAATATTCTTCGCTGAAGACCCACCACTGAGGTTTGATCTTACACCGAAACAAAGGTAAAGCCCCCTGGGAGCCTCTAACAGACTGCAGGGGCAAGTGCTGTTAGTGGCGAGTAGCAGCAGCTACACACAGACAAAGGTCCCCAGGTAGCCTCTAACAGACTGCAGGGCAAGTGCTGTTAGTAGCGAGTAGCAGCAGCTACACACAGACAAAGGTCCCCCAGGTAGCCTCTAACAGACTGCAGGGGCAAGTGCTGTTAGTAGCGAGTATCAGCAGCTACACACAGACAAAGGTNCCCCGTGTAGCCTCGAACAGACCAGGGGCAAGTGCTGTTAGTGGCGAGTAGCAGCAGCACCTTGTGAAAGCTGCCGGCACTGTGGCACACACAGAGGGGGGTGGGTGGGTGGGCAGCACCACGCCCGGCCGCCTTTGTCTCCCCGGTGACGACTCTTTGGCTGCCCACCTTTGCGGGCAGCCGTTAAAAAAAAACACCTGAGCTCTTAAACATAATTTAACGACAATGTCATTTATTCAGATATGGCGGTGGTGAATGGGGGGGGGGGTCACGACTTGACGCACGTGCGCGTGTGTGCGCGTGTGTGCGTGTGTGCGCTGTGTGTGTGTGCGGCGTGTGTGTGAGCGTGCGTGTGTGTGAGCGTGCGTGTGTGAGCGTGCGTGCGCGTGTGTGTGTGCGCGTGTTGTGCGCGTGTGCGCGCGTGTGTGTGTGTGTGCGTGTGTGTGTGCGCGTGTGCGCGTGTGTGCGCGCGTGTGTGTGCGTGTGTGCGTGCGTGTGCGTGTGTGTGCGTGTGTGTGCGTGTGTGTGTGCGCGTGTGTGCGCGTGTGCGCGTGTGTGTGTGCGTGTGTGTGTGCGTGTGTGCGCGCGTGTGTGCGCGCGTGTGTGTGCGTGCGCGTGCGTGTGTGCGTGCGCGTGTGCGCGTGTGTGTGCGCGTGTGCGCGCGCGCGTGTGTGCGCGTGTGCGTGCGTGTGTGCGCGTGCGTGTGTGTGCGCGTGTTGCGTGTGTGCGCATGTGCGTGTGTGGGGAGCGATAGTGTAGCGGGTAGCGCGCTGCGCTATAATCCCGGCGAACCGGGTTCGATTCCGCTCACGGCCAACATCGGTGACGATTATCTGAACCGGTCCCGGGCCTCCCCTAGGTCGACTCAGCCTCAAATGAGTACCTGGTGTGGTGTGTAAACATCGTCACCGGGGAGACAAAGGCGGTCGGGCGTGGTGTTGGCCACCCACCACCTCGTGTACCGTTCCGGCCTTCATAGGTGCTCGCTAACAGCACTTGCCCCTACAGTCTGTTAAGGCTACACGGGGGATCTTTTTATCTTTGTGTGTGCGTGTCATCTCGTGTCTCTCGCAAACGATTATCGAGAGAGCCCCACAGCCGCAGGCGGTCTCCGCTACCTCGTTACCATCTTCAGCTTCGTCTGTCACGGGTCGCCTGCTCACCGCTGCCTCGGCCGGGTGGGAGGGAGGCAGGAGAGGGGGCTGGCAAGGCTGGGGAGGAGACGGAGCTGATGATGGGCTACAAGGAGGTGCATCTCAAACTTGATTTGACGCTTTCGTGACTCTTTGGTTCTGTCGGTAAAGTCACGTAGAAAGAAAATAAATTAAATGATATAATACGACGTTTCGATTGCAACACGAGCAGCCGTCATCAGGCAGAACTACATTTGAGAGAGAGACAAAACACAGACATGGAGACACAGAGACAGACACACAAGCAGAGAGACAACACAGAGACACACAGAGAGAGAGACACACAGCACACAGAGACACACAGAGATAGACACACAAGCAGAGAGAGACAACACAGAGACACGCAGACAGAGACACACAGAGACACACACACATAGACACACACAGACACAGAGACACACAGAAAGAGAGACACAACATAGACACACAAAGAGAGACACAGAGACACACAGAGAGACACACAACATAGACACAGAGAGACCCAATGTCTCTGTGTCGAGGCCTTAGCCAGAGAGAGAGAGGTGGGTCTGCTGGGGCAGCTTTTGCAGCGGAGATATTTGCATGTCAATGAAAGACCAAACACGACCGGTACAATGTAGATTTGAAGCTTTCGTGACTGCAAGAATCAACACTCTTTGGTTCTTTGTGTAAAGTCACGAAGTTAGAAATACAATAATGTTATTTTATTTATACCTGCGTGTGAATAATTTTATTTTATAAAATAAGATAATTTTATTTTATACCTACGTGTAAAAGAAAAGTGTTTATACTTACGTATTAAATAAAATATTTTTATTTTATAAAATAAAAGTATTTTATTTTATGCCTACGTGTTAAAGTAAAGTATTTTATACCTACGTGAAAATAATGTTATTTAATAAAATAAAATTATTTTCTTTTATAAAAAAAAACTTTCCGAAATTATTTTATTTTATTAAATAAAATACTTGTATTTTACACCTACGTGACTTTACTTTTATACCCACGTGACTTTACAGAAAGAACCAAAGAGTTGTTGAAGCCTGGTACATCCTAGAGAGAGAGAGCTGCGTGGAAATCCACCCCCAAGTGACCGAGGCAGAGAGAGAGAGAGAGCGCACGGCCCTACGAGGCCCTGGCACGTGTGGGTGCACCTCCCCTGGCACGGCACGTGTGGGTGCACCTCCCCTGGCACGTGTGGGTGCACCTCCCCTGGCACGTGTGGGTGCACCTCCCTGGCACGTGTAGGTGCACCTCCCCTGGCACGGCACGTGTGGGTGCACCTCCCTGGCACGGCACGTGTGGGTGCACCTCCCCTGGCACGTGTGGGTGCACCTCCCCTGGCACGTGTAGGTGCACCTCCCCTGGCACGTGTGGGTGCACCTCCCCTGGCACGTGTAGGTGCACCTCCCCTGGCACGGCACGTGTAGGTGCACCTACCCTGGCACGGCACGTGTTGGTGCACCTCCCCTGGCACGTGTGGGTGCACCTCCCCTGGCACGACACGTGCTGGCCCTGGCACGTGTGGGTGCACCTCCTCTGGCACGGCACGTGTAGGTGCACCTCCCCTGGCACCGGCGAATCGCGCAGCGCGACAAACGACTGCGCAGACGCCCCCCACAGCAGCCCCGNCCCTCCCCCACAGATACCCGCCCCCTCCCCCCCCCCCTCCCTGGTGACGTATGGCCATAGACCCTCCACCCCTCCCCACAGGTAGCCCCGCCCCCTCCACCCCCCTCCCAGCCCCTCCCCACAGATANCCCCCGCCCCTTCCCCGCCCCCTTTAACCCCTCCCTTCACCCCCCCCTCAACCCCTCCCTCCCTGCACACCGACACCCTACCAATCACCAACAACCAATCAAAACGCAGCACCCACGACTNCCCCCCCACCACCCCCCCCTCCCTCTCACACCTGCGCCGGGCAGATAAAACCACGACAGCCAATCAGATCACAGCATCGGCGCACTCCACCCCCGGCCCCCACCCACCTTCAATTTCAATCAACCAATCAGATCACAGCATGGCGCACTCCACCCCCGCCGCCCCACCCACCTGAAATTTCAATCAACCAATAAGATCACAGCATCGACGTACTCCACCCCGCCCCCACCCACCTGAAATTTCAATCAACCAATCAGATCACAGCATCGGCGCCCTCCCCCCCCGCCGCCCCACCCACCTTCAATTTCAATCAACCAATCAGATCTCGCCGACGGGGCTATAAAAGGCAGGTAGTTAGGGGGGGGAGGGGTGAATGTCAGTTAGCCGTGCGGCCTCCCCCCTTATCTCTCGCGCCCCCCCCTCGTCCCCCCCCCTACCTCTTACCCCCCCCCCACCTCGTGCCCCCACTACCTCGTGCCCCCACTACCTCTTACCCCCCCCACCTCGTGCCCCCACTACCTCTTACCCCCCCCACGTCGTGCCCCCACTAGCTCGCGGCCCCCCACCTCTTACCCCCCACCTCGTGCCCCCACTACCTCGTACCCCCCCGATCTCGTGTCGAGGGCAAGTCCTGCAGCGTTGGACGTGAAGCGTCGACTTAGACGGGGCGACCTCCGCTAACGGTAAGTCGCTTTCAACTTCAGCTTGAGGGTTGCAGCGCTGAGATTGAACGTAGAGCTTGGTGGTGGTGGGGTGGTGGTGGTGGTGGTTGTTGTTGTGTTTAGTTTCGTCGTCCTTACAACCCGCGGTGAGCGATTTGCACGGTCTGGATACTTAGGGTGCGAAAGAAAGTCAACATGCACACTACACTATAATCTACACTATACACTACGCACACTCTACACTACACACACTACGCACACTACACTCCACACTACACTATACACTACGCACACTACACTACACTACGCACACTACACTACACTCTACACTACGCTATACACTACGCACACTACACTATACACTACGCACACTACACTACAGATACACTACACACTACATTACGCAAACTATACTACACTATACGCCACCATACCACACCAACCAGACCACACCACTCACACCACATCACANCACACACCACCATCACCACGACCACCACACCATACACCACCACACTACACCAACCACGACACCATCACCAGCACCATCACCACGACCACCACACCACAGACCACCACACCACCACCACGACCACGACACCACCACCATCACCACCACCATCACCACCACCACGACCACCATCACCACCACCATCACCACCACCACGACCACCATCACCACCACCATCACCACTACTACCACCATCACCACCACCACCATCACGACCACGACCACCACCACCACTACCACCACCGCGTGCACGTTTCTCTGCGCCACTCGAAGCGCTCCAACTCCCGTCGACTTTGTCGCGTGACGCTCGCGGCGCCGCCCGCCCGCCCGCCCGCCTCTGTCTCCGGCTACGACGTGGAGACAGAGGGAGAGGCGCTCGTTGGAGTTGACAACCCTCGGTGCTGCGTGCCTCGTCAACGCCGCCACTGGGTGGGGGGAGGGAGACAAAGGCGGCCGGGCGTGGTGGTGCTGGTAGCCACCCACCCCTCGTGTGCCACAGCGCCGGCAGCCGTCAGGTGCTGCTGCTACTCGCTAACGGCACTTGCCCCGATAGTGTTAGAGGCTACACGGGGGACCTTTGCCTTTGAACTGAACATTTCCCGTAGGTACAGCCGCGTCCTTAGGGCGTGCAGATGAACTCCTGAACAAGGCCTAATGCCCGAACCGTCGCCCACGAAATAGACTGGGAGGGGGGGGGGTTCCTTCTAAGGCTGCACGTTGCTGCTGCTGTTGTTGTGCGTGTACCACCACTTCTGTTGTTGTTGTGCGTGCACCACCACTTCTGTTGTTGTTGTGCGTGCACCACCACTTNTATTGTTGTTGTTGTGCGTGCACCACTGCCAACGCAGTCCGACTATTTATGACCCGGAGGAAATCCGATGAGCTATGAAGCTCTTTTTCGCATTTCGACTTAAAACTTTCGTGACTGTAGGAATTTATATTCGATGTGGGTTTTTTTCTTCCGGTGGTAAAGTCTCTCCCGCCTGGTGACGGCCGCTCGTGTCGCGATCGAAACGTCGTGAGTTTTATTTTTATTTTTTAAATATTTTATTATTTTTATTTTATTTATTTTTATTTGATTTCTACCGACGGGACTTTAGCGAATAAACCCATCTACTACTCGACTTGAAGAATACTCCATTTCTCAGCCCGTTAGAGTTGAAGCAGCAGCAGCAGCTACAGCAGCAGCAGCAGCTACAGCAGCAGCAGCTACAGCAGCAGCAGCAGCGGGCATCACCGCCCAAGCGTTGACGTTGAACGTCTGAGCATGGACCCTGGCGGTAGGGATGAGAAGTAGCAGCAGCNGTAGCGGCAGCAGTAGCAGCAACAGCAGTAGTAGTAGCAGCAGCAGTAGCGGCAGCAACAGCAGTAGTAGTAGCAGCAGTAGCAGCAGTAGTAGCAGCAGCGTCGTGATCAAAGTGAAATCTGCAAGCGAGTGTGTGCAGTCGGGCTGGACGATTCTTCTGACAGATATCGCGATTTGATTTGCGATTACCTTTCTTTAAAGTCAAGCTTCAGTTCAATACTCTTTAGTTCTTTCGGTAAAGTCACGTAGGTATAAAAATAAAATAATAAATAAACTCACGACGTTTCGGGCGCAACACAAGCGCTCGTTATGTTGTATTTATTATTTTATTTTAAGTTTTCTACCCACGTGACTTTACCGAAAGAACTAAAGAGCGTGGATTCTTACAGTCACGAAAACTTCAGTTCAGTATTCAGTGTAATCGATTTAAAACATGTGGTGGAGCATTACACGTGATACCATCACAATATGAACTGCTCTATATATTCTAATGCAAGGATGATAACTTAAAAGACATGAATTGCTTCCAACATGTATTTATTAAAATGCTTTAATTTAAATAGAACAATCAAACATAGAACAATTGTTAAGCTAAATAAAAAAAGTTATAATAATAAATCAAACAATTCCAATAAAGTCACAGGACTTTTCCAATCGATAAAAATCGCAGCCTTTGCCATTTGCTAATCGCATTGCTTAAAATTGCGATTTCGATTCGAGATCGATTAATCGTTAAGCCCTCGTCTGAAATCACGTACGCGCCTGTGTGTGTGTCTGTGTGTGTGTGTCTGTGTGTGTGTGTCTGTGTGTGTGTGTCTGTGTGTGTGTGTCTGTGTGTGTGTGTCTGTGTGTGTGTGTCTGTGTGTGTGTGTCTGTGTGTGTGTGTCTGTGTGTGTGTGTCTGTGTGTCTGTATGTGGGGAGTGGTGGTGTAGCGGTTAGCGCCACGCTGCGCTACGAACCTGGCGACCCGAGTTCGATTCCCGCTCACGGCCAAAATCAGTGACGATTTTCTGAACGGGTCCTGGTGCCTCCCTAGGTCGACTCGGCCTCAAATGAGTACCTGGTGCGTGTAAACATCGCCGCTAGGGAGACAAAGGCGGTCGGGCGTGGTGCTGACCCCTCGTGTACCGTTCCAGCCTTCATAGGTGCTCGCTAACAACACTTGCCCCTACAGTCTGTTAAGGCTATACGGGGACCTTTGTCTTTGTGGTGGGTAGTGGGGTGGTTCATTGCTTACTGCTGTTGTAACGTTCTGCGCCACGTGCCCCCTACTGGACATTTGTGGTGGTAGGGGGGGAGAGTTTATAGCTCTACGGATTTCTTACTGCAGTCTAAATATTCATATTCGGATCGTTTGGCCCAGGCACCAGCATGGCACCTCTCCGTGTGGCGCGGTACATCTGAATATTACTGGTAGGAACCTCCTGGTTCCACCAGCCCACAGGGGATTATTGTGAAGGGAGGGGCTGGGTGGGGAGGGAGGGGCTGGGTGGGAGGGCTGGTGGGGAGGTGGGTGGGGAGGGAGGGGCTGGGTGAGGCTGGGTNGGGAGGGACAGGTGGGGAGGGGCTGGTCACCCGTGGTGCCCTTATAAAACTCAACGTTTCACCTACTCACGCCGGCTTGTGCCCGCCCTCACAGTCGGGCATATTTGCGGAATACACCACGCCGCCGTTGACCCTGGCCATTGACCGAGCAACCCAACGTTCCTACCAGCTCCCGCAGGAATGTATTCTCTTGTTAAGCATCCGTATTTTTCTACAACTTTGCAGCAGTTTAAATATATTTATTTGTAATTTTAAAAAATGAAAATGAATAACTTATTTTATTGGTGTATAGCTTTTTTTTTCTTCTCAGGTTGAACAAAAACTCTATGCGTGTCGTGTCAATAGCGACAACGCCTTGTGTGTGTGCGGCTTCCACAATTGTATTCAAAAAGTGGCGTTTGTCGGGCAGTGACGCTGCTTCAGGGTGTCCTGAGTTTTGGGCCACCCTCTATTATGGCTTTTGGTTTACCCTGTATTTGTTTAAATGCCGATTTAAAATTGCCACCTATAAACCAAAGAGGACCTCCATCTTAACATTTAATTTCTTCTTCTTGGTTCTTTCGGTAAAGTCACGTAGAAGGGAAATAATAAAAATAAAACATAATAAAATAATTCTCACGACGTTTCGGCCACAACGCAAGCAGCCGTCCTCAGGTGAAGAACAGGTCTGTCATTCAGACGCTGTCTTCCCGACAGACCTGTTCTTCACCTGAGGACGGCTGCTTGCGTTGTGGCCGAAACGTCGTGAGAATTTATTATGTTTTATTTTTATTATTTTATTATTTCCCTTCTACGTGACTTTACCGAAAGAACCAAGAAGATGAATCCCTGCAGTCACGAAAGCTTTAAATCGAAATTTCATTTCTTGTTTTTTTAAATCTAACTCTCTAGATCCTTTCTTGGCTTCTCTCTCGCCCCACCAAACGACCACCATGGAGACCCAATCCCTCCAAACTTCCGCGCTGGACATTCCCCAGCCCGGGCCCTCTCTGGACAACCGCTTCCGCGCCTACGGCCCTCACCCGGGCGTCTCCGCGCAGAGCTCCCGCCCGAGGAGCCGGCCGGCGCCGGCGGTCAGGTGATGGACGCTTTCAACAACTCGTCGCTGTCCTCCTCCTCCTCGTCTTCCTTGTCGTCGTCGTCGTCGCTACTGCAGGCACCGGACACGCCTCTGGGACATAGGATGGGGACAAACTGGTTCGCTACTATCAACATCCCAGACTATTACTCTCTGCAGCTGCAGCAGCAGCAGTATCACCAGCAGCAGTATCACCAGCAGCAGCAGCAGTATCACCAGCAGCAGCAGCAGGAGGGCCCTCCTCGCCATCCGTCCACCTACGGGCCCACCGTGGCCACGACAGCCGGCTCGCTGGTGGCCGTTCACAATAATGGCGTGGCCACGGATGAAACGCTGGCTTACCAGCATCATCAGCAGCAGCATCATCATCAGCAGCAGCGTCGGCAAAGGCAGCTCACGCCGAGGTCCATCGGCTTTGCCGCTCCGTTCCTCGCTGGCCTGGGCGCCGAGTCCCCCGACGACGACCTGGCGGTGGCCAGCACCTCGGCCAGATTCTTGGCTTCCACCGTGCCGTGCCAGCCGCCGCCACCACCACCACCGCCGCCGCTCCACCACCACCAGCACCACCACCAGCACCACCAGCACCAGGGCTGGCCGGGCTTGCCGCCGGCCCCCGCGGCCTCCCGCTTCGAGGAGAGCGTCGTCATCGACATCGTCGACGACGACGACGATGGCAGCAGCAGCAGCAGCGGCGGCGGCGGCGGTGGCGGCGGCGACACCGTGGTGAGCGTGTCCGACGACGAGTGCCACGGGACGATGATGCATCAGCAGCAGCAGCAGCAGCTACTGCTGATGCATCACCTGCTACGCCAGCAGCAGCAGCAGCCTCGCCAACTGCACCACGGGCAGAGGCCCGCTTACGAGTGGCACGGTGCTCTGGGCGAGGTCGGTTCCGATGGCAAGTGGGGGCTGCCGGCTTTGGGTGGCGGCGGTGGTGGTGGCGGTGGTGGTGGCGGTGGTGGTGGCGGCGGTGGTGGCGGCGGCGGTGGTGGTGGTGGCGGCGGTGGTGAGTCTGGTGCTTCGCCAGACGCGTGGCCTGCTCCGTTGATGATGATGCAGCAGCAGCATCCACATCATCAATATCAGGCCGGTCAACATGGACTCGACGCAGACCAAATGTCTCCTATTCAACCCACACAGCGGTATCATTATCAGCAGCTGCAGCAGCAGCAACAGCAGCAACAGCAGCAACAGTTCAATTTTCTGCAGCACCAGCAGCACCAGCAGCAGCTGTACCAGGAGCTGCACCGGCAGCAGGAGCAGCACGAGCTGCGCAAGCAGCAGCAGCAGCAGCAGCTGCAGCAGCAGCTGCAGCAGGGGGACGTGGTGGTGGTGGTGTCGTCGCCCGAGAGCGACGGAGCGGGCTCCTCGTGCGAGCCCAGCGCCACCACGACGAGCTGGCGCGAGCGCCGCGACTCGGGCGTTGGAGAGGTGAGGACGCGGGAGACGTGCGTACAGGTGTGTGTACAGGTGTGTACAGGTNTGTGTGTGTGTGTGTGTCAGNTGTGTGTGTACAGGTGTGTGTGTGTACAGGTGTACAGGTTTGTGTACTTGTGTACAGGTGTACAGGTTTGTGTACTTGTGTACAGGTGTACAGGTTTGTGTACTTGTGTACAGGTGTACAGGTTTGTGTACTTGTGTACAGGTTTGTGTACTTGTGTACAGGTGTACAGGTTTGTGTACTTGTGTACAGGTGTACAGGTGTACAGGTTTGTGTACTTGTGTACAGGTGTACAGGTTTGTGTACTTGTGTACAGGTGTACAGGTTTGTGTACTTGTGTACAGGTGTACAGGTTTGTGTACTTGTGTACAGGTGTACAGGTTTGTGTACTTGTGTACAGGTGTACAGGTGTACAGTGTACAGGTGTACAGGTTTGTGTACTTGTGTACAGGTTTGTGTACTTGTGTACAGGTGTACAGGTTTGTGTACAGGTATGTGTAGGGTGTGGCCTCAAGGTGCACTTGGCCTGGCACAAGCATCGTGGTGACGTCACCGCCACTTAGTGGCGAATGGCGGTTGTTGTTGTAGGGTGTGTGTGTGTGTACAGGTGTGTGTACGTGTGGCGCCGCAAGCATCCTTCCAATCCTGCGTCGTGGTGACGTCACCGCCACTTAGTGGCAAATGGCGGTTGTTGTTGTTGTGTACGTGTGTGTGTACAAATGTACAGGTGTGTGTGTGTGTGGCGGTTAGCGCTACGAACCTGACGACCCGGGTTCGATTCCCGCTCGCGGCCAACACCGCCAGTGACGATTATCTGAACGGGGTTTGGGCCTCCCCTAGGTCGACTCGGCCTCTAAATACCTGGTGCGGTGTGTAGTAAACATTGCCACTAGGGGAGACAAAGGCGGCCGGGCATGGTAATGGCCACACCACCCCCACCCTCGTGTGCCATGCCGATCTTAACTGGTAGACTGGAACGGCACTTTGCCCAAGAGATGTTGAAGACTACATGGGGCATCTTTGTGTGTGTGTGTGGCGATATTAATCTGTGCACTTGTGGGGAGTGGTGGCACAGCGGTTAATGCACTGCGCTGCAAACCCTACGTCTCTATGGTGGTGGTGGAGGTTGATGGAGGAGGTTTTTCTCCCCCCCCCCCCTCCCCGGTGGGTCTTAGCAGGACAACTTGATGAGCATCGATGAACTGGCTCGGTTCGCCAAGGAGCTCAAGATGAAGCGCGTCAACCTGGGCTTCACGCAGGCCGAGATGGGGATCTCCATCGGCTCGCTGTGCGGTGAGGCTCTCACGCGGCGGTGTGGGTGGGAGACTCGATCCGTGCCTCGCTCTATCCGTGTGTCGCGTAGTCCACAACGCCTCAACTCCGTGGTCGTTGCCGTCCCCCCCTCCTCCCGCCCAGGCCGAGTGTTCAGCCAGACGACGATCTGCCGCTTCGAGGCGTTGCAGCTGAGCCAGAGGAACCTGTGCAAGCTGCAGCCGCTCTTCAAGCTGTGGATGGAGGATGTGCAAAGCAACGGCAGCATCAGCAGCAATGGCGGCATTGGCGGCAATGGCGGCAATGGCGGCAATGGCGGCAATGGCGGCAACGGCGGCAACGACACCAAAGAGGTAACGTCGCCCGGGCTATGACTCGCCCACCCACGCACCCACCACCCAACCACGCACCCACCACGCACCCACCCACCCATGCACCCACCCACGCACCCACGCACCCACCCACGCACACGATCACGGCCATCCTTCGTCGTCTCGGCCGCGGCAACCGGACGAACCCGCAATCGATCGACCGTCATCGCCCGATCGCTCGACAACGAACCCAGTCGCACCGNCCCCCCCCCCTCCGCCACCAAAGAAACGGAATCTCGACCGTGGATCCACCACTCCCCGCAGGGCGTTGAGAACGCTGCGGCTGGACAGACCCTGAGCAAGACTCCGCGTGAGGTGGTGCAACGTATTCGCAAGAAGCGCACCTACTTTGCGAGCTACACGCGGATGCAGTTGGAGGCCTACTACAATGTCTGCTCCAAGCCCAACATGTCGGCCATCGCGAGCATCGCCCAGCATCTCAAACTGGAGAACAATGTGAGTCTATCGGACGAATCGTCGCCGCTACGACTCGCCACCACTGACCACCGCTACGACTCGTCACTGCTACAACTTGTCACCACTGACCACCACTACGACTCGTCACCACTGACCACCGCTACGACTCGTCACTGCTACAACTTGTCACCACTGACCACCGCTACGACTCATCACCACTACGACTCATCACCACTACGACTCATCACCACTGACCACCGCTACGACTCATCACCGCTATGACCACTGTGACGACGGGGGGGGGGGTGCGAGAAGCGTTGAATAATTTCACTCTTTAATCGCTTCCCGTGATTTCTGTATGTGCGTGTGTGTATGTGTATTATTCTTATTACATCTTTCAAATGTTTGTCTTTACCTAGGACGGTGATGGACCCCTCAGAGTCCTGCTGCGTTCTACGGCATCTACAGTACCGGAGCCATTGCTAACGGAGGTATTGCGGTGCCACCACCACCACCACCGCCACGCTCTCGCCCACTGCCACGAACAACCACAACCACCGCCATTGTACATGGAGCTCACCAGCCCATTTGGAAGTCCTCTGACATGATGTAACAATGACAAATCGTAGCCATTATCGTCTTGCGTCACAGTGGCTCGGATGTTAACTACCTCTCCTGGTAAACAAGTCGTGGGTTCGATCCCAACCCTGACGCCTGCTGTACATTAGAAGTTTACATGTTCCCTCCATGGTAGCGTGTATTTTTCTCTGGGTCCTGCGTTGTGTTTTTTTTCCTTCCACGTTTAGAATCTACATCACGCGTTTTTTGAGTATTTGGTTCCCGCTTTAAATTTCCATGTGGTGGTGATAATAAGCCACCACTTCGTTGAGCCATCATTTGTGATGGCCACGTTGCTTGTGAAAAAGAGATTTGTGTCGGCTCGGTAGGCCCTTACACCCGGTGATATAAAAAGTTTCTAGATTAAATGCCCCCGAAAATGGCAGCGCGCGCCTTCCATCCATTCTCCATCGCCTCCCACCTCGGTGGGAGCTAATCCGCCGGTAGGGGGTGATCATTGTTGCCATGTGGTTTAGCCTAGGAGGCCCCCCCCCCCCCACTCCCGGTAGCAGCTAACCCTGTGCGGCACAAATGTGACTCGGCACCTGCAAAGCCGGCATTGGTCGGGTCAGTAAATTTGCGTCGATTTAACTTTTTTTTGTATTACTATATCAATTGTTTGGGTCGTGACTCTCGCGCACACTTGTAACCAAGCCTCCCGTTCTCCTGTACCCCCCCCACCCACCACCTCTCGTGGCCTGTCTCCCCGCCCCCCCCCCCCACAATCGCCGAACACGCCAGGTGGTGCGTTTGTGGTTCTCCAACCGGCGGCAGAAATGCAAGAAGGCCTGCACGTCTTTCCCCGACGACAACGTGCCACCGTTTCACGCCAACGGGCACAATGGGCCTGGAGCTGCCGCGCCCGTCGTCATTGTCCATGACAACATCGACGGCAGCACCGGCGGCGGCGGCGGCGGCGGCGGCGGCGGCGGTGACATCGTGGCGGCGGCGGCGATGGCCTACGACGGAGCCTTTGCGGCGTGTCACGACGAGGGCGGCGTGTGCAAGATGGAGACATCCGACGACACTTGCCTGCGCGGCGCTGGCGCCCCTCGCAGTGGAGACGCCGGCGCCTGCGGGTTCAACGGCGACGCCGGCTACGACGGCGGCGATGGCGGCGGCGATGACGGTGGGAGGGACGGGAGCGGTGACGGCAGTAACCTCTTTCCGACCGCGGTGCACACTTACATGCGCTCCTTCGCCGGTTCCGGCCTCAATGACACTTAGGCTGACCATGGGTGGCAGCACCGGGCAGAGTCTAGCGGAAGTTAGTCTTGGTTACTCTTAGACCTGGCTGAAGGTAAAGGTCCCGTTTTTAGATGCATAGTGAGACTCCTTTCCTAGACTGGGGAGGGTTAATGGTCTAGGAAAGACTCAGGCTTTTGTGGTTGCTCTAGGTGGGAGTGGAGCCTTCTCCACAGCAGCCTGCCTACTCCTCCACCAGAATTTCGAGGCGAGACTAAGCTCAGACCTAGTTGAGTGCCTGTCCTGTTTACATCTTGAGTCCGTTGGGAGTTAAGGAGCTAAACTCGCCACGAGAGAGACGGGTCAAGAGGCAGATAGGCCGGATTCGACAACCTGGCTCATCTGTCGACAGCCCATCTACTCTCAGGGCCGCTTTTCTTAGTCATGACCCTGGTCTCTAACACGGCCAACTCAGACCCTACTCTCTAACACGCCCAACTCAGACCCTGCTCTCTAACACGCCCAACTCAGACCCTGCTCTCTAACACGCCCAACTCAGGCCCTACTCTCTAACACGCCCAACTCAGACCCTGCTCTCTAACACGCCCAACTCAGACCCTGCTCTCTAACACGCCCAACTCAGGCCCTACTCTCTAACACGCCCAACTCAGACCCTGCTCTCTAACACGCCCAACTCAGACCCTGGTCTCTAACACGCCCAACTCAGACCCTGCTCTCTAACACGCCCAACTCAGACCCTACTCTCTAACACGCCCAACTCAGACCCTACTCTCTAACACGCCCAACTCAGACCCTGGTCTCTAACACGCCCAACTCAGACCCTACTCTCTAACACGCCCAACTCAGACCCTGGTCTCTAACACGGCCAACTCAGACCCTACTCTCTAACACGCCCAACTCAGACCGTGCTCTCTAACACGCCCAACTCAGACCCTGCTCTCTAACACGCCCAACTCAGACCCTGCTCTCTAACACGCCCAACTCAGACCCTACTCTCTAACACGCCCAACTCAGACCCTGCTCTCTAACACGGCCCTGGTCTCTAACACGCCCAACTCAGACCCTGCTCTCTAACACGGCCCTGGTCTCTAACACGGCCAACTCAGACCCTGGTCTCTAACATGGCCCAACTCAGACCCTACTCTCTAACACGCCCAACTCAGACCCTGGTCTCTAACACGGCCCTGGTCTCTCACACGGCCCTACTCTCTAACACGCCAAACTCAGACCGTGCTCTCTAACACGCCCAACTCAGACCCTGGTCTCTAACACGGCCAACTCAGACCCTGGTCTCTAACACGCTCAACTCAGGGCCCTGGTCTCTAACACGGCCAACTCAGACCCTGGTCTCTAACACGCTCAACTCAGGCCCTGGTCTCTAACACGCTCAACTCAGGCCCTGGTCTCTAACACGGCCAACTCAGACCCTGGTCTCTAACACGCTCAACTCAGGCCCTGGTCTCTAACACGGCCAACTCAGACCCTGGTCTCTAACACGCTCAACTCAGGGCCCTGGTCTCTAACACGGCCAACTCAGACCCTGGTCTCTAACACGGCCCTGGTCTCTAACACGACCCAACTCAGGCCCTGGTCTCTAACACGGCCAACTCAGACCCTGGTCTCTAACACGGCCAACTCAGACCCTGGTCTCTAACACGGCCAACTCAGACCGTGCTCTCTAACACGACCCAACTCAGGCCCTGGTCTCTAACACGGCCAACTCAGGCCCTGGTCTCTAACACGGCCCTGGTCTCTAACACGACCCAACTCAGACCCTGGTCTCTAACACGGCCAACTCAGACCCTGGTCTCTAACACGGCCAACTCAGGCCCTGGTCTCTAACACGGCCAACTCAGACCCTGGTCTCTAACACGGCCAACTCAGCCCTGCTCTTTAACACGCCCAACTCAGACCCTGCTCTCTAACACGGCCCTGGTCTCTAACATGGCCAACTCAGACCCTGCTCTCTCACACGCCCAACTCAGACCCTGGTCTCTAACACGGCCAACTCAGACCCTGCTCTCTAACACGGCCCTGCTCTCTAACACGCCCAACTCAGACCCTGCTCTTAACACGGCCCTGCTCTCTAACACGACCCAACTCAGGCCCTGCTCTCTAACACGGCCCTGGTCTCTAACACGCCCAACTCAGACCGTGCTCTCTAACACGACCCAACTCAGACCCTGCTCTCTCACACGCCCAACTCAGACCCTGCTCTCTAACACGGCCCTGCTCTCTAACACGCCCAACTCAGACCCTGGTCTCTAACACGGCCCAACTCAGACCCTGGTCTCTAACACGACCCAACTCAGGCCCTGCTCTCTAACACGCCCAACTCAGGCTTGCACTGCTCATTTGCTTCCAAAGGTGTGTCGGTGAATGGCTTGGCCATGGCTTTGGGGCTGTTTCGGATCGTTTCAAATCCTGAGAGTGGCTGTGATCATTTTCATAGTCGGCTCTAATTTTAAGCGTGGCTTCTTTTGAGCCGGCTCGCTTGAGCCTGAGCCGAGCCGTGACCTAATAAACACGGCCCTCACGCCAGAGGGCAGCAGGTGAGACTAGGAAAGGAGGGTAGGATCTCGTTGTGTAGAGAGGCAAGCAAGACTGCAACTCGGCTAGACTCTGCCCGAGGAAAGATGTGACATATATGTAAAAACCAAAATGACCCCCAACAATAAAAGGCTACGCGATTTGTGTGACTGGGCTAGGGCGTTTTGATGTCTAAGAAGGTTCGGGTTTTAAACTTGGTAGCACAGTAACCTTTTTTTACATCCACGTTGGTGCCTGTTGACTTCTGAAGCTTTGCAATGAATGTCTGGGACTAGCTCTAGTTCTTCTGTTGGATGTGAGAGAACTCTATGAAGTACTTTATCTTTAAAAACAAATCAAGTGCAGGCATGACTTTATATTCTTCAAAATGTGGGTTCATCTCCTACCTAAAATACGACACGGAAATGTTATTGTCAACGTCCTTTAGCATTCAAATACTTGTCCAAACAATATGGTATAAATGAAACAGCAGATGTGTTTACTGGACTAATTTTAAAGCTGTACTGTTAACGGAGGCCTAGTTGAACTTGGGACTAGCTAGTCTAGGGAGCCTCTGGGAAATGTTTCTGTACGTTTTAATTTGTGACTTTCGAAATTTTCTAGGAAAAGTTTTACTTTTTTTCTGACTTTGCGATCGCTATAACGACTAAGTTGTTGAAGTTGTGGCAGACTGGCGGAGCCAACTTTCAGAAAGGGCGGCCTTAACCACGCAGGCGCTTGAGGCGCCCTTTGTCATTCGGCGTTTTTGCCACCCGACCTGCTTTTGCCACGACCCATCTCGTTGTTTTGAGGGAGGTAACAGCAGCTCTGTTACCCCAAGGGAATTGCCGAAGTCTTCACGGACCATTAAAAGTCCGGTGGTTTTGTCATTTGCCCGGTTAGCGATGATGATGATGATACATGACTGAAGACGATGCATTAATACGCAGTTCTACTCTCCTCTGGCATCGAGAGATTCTAGATCTGACCATGATGATGTTCCAGACGACCTTTTGTTAGTCTGGGAGGGATCAAAAAACTATCAGTGGGTAGAATGCCCTGGTCCCTTTGCAGGGTCCTGAGGAGAAATTCTTTTGGAGATGACAGTAAGAAGAGAGAAATGACACGAGAGAGATTCTTTTTTATTGAGGTGATTTTTAAATGCGACCAAAAATGTAGAGAGGATGACTGAAGAGACGTAGATGATGATGTGGAGATGTTTCGTGTGAGGATAAGAGAGGACATGAAATCGTTACGCGTGTTTTGGCTTTGACCGGAACACCGTCAAGGCTACCATTAAAAGGGCCCCCAGTGGGTCGTTGAAAGTGACCGCCCTGGTAGCCAATGGTGGGAAAAGCACATGGGGAGTAAGGGAACGTCCGCTGCGGAGATGGAGAAGCGAAATCTGCTCCGCGCGCAGGATCGACAGGGACGGGGTTTTTTTAGTTGCGTGACAGCGGGAGATGGCGGTGGCGACGATGCCTTTTTTTTGGGGGGGGGGGGCTTCATCCAGCAGTGACTCGATGATGACCGCTGATTTTTTAGAAAATGTCTTGATTTTATTTTGGAGTAAACGTGAGGATTGGATCATCGCGTGCTCGTGAATTTGGCGCAGCGCGGTTCAGGAGATTGTCTTTACACCCCGGCGGGCTTGACACGTGTGCAGGTTTTATACGTTTCTCTGTGTGAACTATAGGTGATGGTGTGATGGTGAAAATCTAAACTTTTAAGGATGCTTTGAAGCCTGTAATGCCCAAACCTTTAGGATGTATTTGAAGGATTCGTTAAAGGCTGTATTTTAGTCCAGATGTGTCGACATTTTCTGAGGATTCTTTAAACCCGTATTGGACTCGAATTGGGTTTTTTTTTCACGATTTTTTTTCTCACCTTGCATTAGGCTCGAATGTTTGAAATATTGTTCTAAAAGTTACACGACAAAAATACCCCCCCCCCCCCTGAAAAAGGGGTTTTCCCTTTACGTCAACCGGGGCACCGCGTTAATTGGGGGGGGGGGGAGGTTATTTTGTCCACCAACTCTCTTCCTCGCTGGATGGACGCCTCAGAAGAGAGGCTCGCGTTAGCCCCACTTGACCCCACTTGACCCCACCGTCCCACACACTACCTGGCGTTCACCNGTGTGTGTGTGTGTTACTGTTCCTGCCCCTTCCTAACCACCACCCACCCCCCCCACCACCACCCTCATATTTTCTCGTCTTTATTTGCGGCATGCTGGCATAGATGTTTTTCTTGATAGATGTTTTTAAATCGAATTTTTAAGGTAGATTTCTTTTAAAACGATAGATTTTTTCTTCGGTAGAATGTTTCTAGTTTTGGTGTTCTTTTTATATGCCCCGTTTTCACGTTTGTAGTACGAACAACCAAATAAATATACTTTTAAAGGTAACAACAAAAATCAACGCGTCGTTTGTACAACNGTGGAATTTTGTCATTTAAAATATTCGCAGCGTGTGTGTACCAGGAGTGGTGGCGCCGCGGTTAGCGCTACGCTGCACCACAAACCCGGCGACCCGAGTTCGATTCCCGCTCACGGCCACCAACACCGGTGACGATTATCTGAACCGGTCCTGGGTCTCCCCTAGGTCGACTCGGCCTCAAATGCGTTTGTAAACATCGCCACTGTGGAGTGACAAAGGCGGCCGGGCGTGGCGCTGGCCACCCACCCCCTCGTGTGCCTCACGGTGCCGGCAGCCTTCACAGGTGCTGCTCGCTCACAGCACTTGCCCCGACATTCTGTCGCTCTGCGGGGGAGGGTGGGATCGTGTGGTTGTTGAACTTCTTTCGCACCGCACAGAGCCAACCGTGGTCATCGGAGGTACGAGGAATGGATACAAATAAAAATTAACCCGTAAAAACAGTTTTTCACTAAATCCTTTATATGCGTGGCGGCTAGAGTCCTCTCGTCCTCTGGCTTGAGATGGCTGCCACCTATGTGTCAGATGATTGCCTGCCACCATTAAGCAATTGGTAATTAAATATAATTTATTTTTTCCTAAAAAGTGGAAAATTTTGGAAAAAAATTTTCACAAATAAATTGTCACGCACAACGAGTCTGTGTGGAAAATGTCAGCTCGATTGGATCACGGGAAGTGGGTTAAAAAACGACCGAAAGATTTGCACGGTCGTAAGCAAGCAAGCAAGCGAACTTAATATAAAGCATTTAACAACAAAGGTTAACATCGGTCGCGAAAGCTCTTGCTGCTTGCGTGTTACAAAAAACATTAAAATAAAATCACCAATTTTAGTGGCTCCATTGGGATGGCAGCAACAGCGACTTCCATTCACCACGAAGTGGTGGGACGTCGCCACGGCACTTGTGCCAGACTATGTGCACGTGAGATCTCGCACACAACCATCACCCCACCCACACATCCACCCACTGGCAGACTGATGCCACTGTGGGTGCCCCTCTGCTAGACCGCAGCAATTAAACTACAAACTATTTTTATTGTACCAGGTAAAGCCCCACTCGGCTACGTAGCTGGTTTTCAGAAGCGAATGATAGTTCGACGAAGTGGCTCATGTGGAAAACGTGTAGCTGCCAAGTACTGTAAACGTGACGCTAAATGTGGAGGGGAAAAATTGGAGGACCCGGAGAAAAAAACATCTACGCGACCACGGGGAGAGAGACAGACTCCAAATATACAGCAGCAGGCATCAGGGTCGGGATCAAACCCACGACCTCCTGCACACCAGGCGAGGTAGTCGACATCTTCTATCCACCGTGATGATGATGAGAGAGACGCAGACTCCTAATTTCCAGCAGGCATCGTCAGGGTCGGGATCGAACCCACGACCTCCTGTACACCAGGCGAGGTAGTTAACATCTCCTGGCCATCATGATGATGAGAGAGAGAGACAGACTCCAAATATAGCAGCAGGTTTCGTCAGGGTCTGGATCGAACCCACGACCTCCTGCATACCAGGCGAGCTGATTAATAATAATTAAAATGTATAATTGCGCATACCACCCTAATTCCAATGCGTAGTGCACGAAAATCAGGAAACTTACAAACAGGAGGGGTAACCAACCAAAGGAGGAGGGAAGGGCGTGTTGACGAGATGGGGTTTCAGACTTCAACGCAAGGGGGCTTCAAATAAAAATGCATTTGACGATTCTGAGAATTTGCAACCACGCCACGAGAAATGTTGCTGCCTCTGGGCTCTAGAGACCACCACCTGTAGAAGATTCCAGGCCACGTGTTGACAACGATGGCAAACACGTGGGAGAGACTCTCTGACTTTCTGAAGCTACTGACATCACATTTGTGATCACGTCACACTGCGTCGTTATCCGTTTCTGTTTCCATTAAACACGTTTCTTCGGAGTGGGCAGGTAGGAACTTGGTTGGACGGCGCATTCGTGCACGACAGACAGACAAATACTCCCTGGTGGGCAGCAGTGTGGAACCTGTTGTTCTTACCTGTGTACAAGATCACGTGACTTTAGGGAGCCAGGCAGACAGCCCCTTTAACTATCGGCCCCTCCCCCTTGCTTAGGCACCTCCCCTTACCCCCCTCTTGGGCCCCTCCCCCTTAGGCCCCTCCCTGGCCACCCCCATATCCTCAGGCCCTCCCCTGACTCCCCCCTTCCTTAGGCCCCTCCCCTCTCCGTACCCGGCAGGTCTCCACCAATCAAAGAGCTGTTTATATTATATATTTATTTATGCACGACAGATAGTCAGACAGACAAATAATCCCCGGTGGGCAGTGTGGAACATTGTTCCTACCTGTCTAGCGACAGTCCCATGTGAGCGCTAACGTTTTTTTCGAAGCACCCTGCACACCGACAGACTCCCCCCCGACTGATTTCAAGTGGCAAGGGCGACCCACAGCCCCGACACCGGACCGCACGCGGCACCGGGAAGACCCTCAGCCCACCGAGACCCCAACGAGACCCCAAAAGGAAGACCCCTCACCCCATCGAGACCCCATCGGGACCCCACCAGGAAGACCCCTCACCCCACCGAGACCCCTTCAATCCCCCCCGCGAACCACTCCGCAATGTCCCCCCTCTCCCTCTCCTCCACCGCCTCCACCGCCGCCCCCCGCTCCTCCCGAGTCTCCGGCACACGGCGCACAGCCGCTCGTCCCAGCCGCGCACGCTCCGCGCCCGGTAGCGCCGCCGCCACGCGTGCATGCGCCCGTACGCCGCCCCGTCGGCCGCCAGCGCCCGCAGGCGAAGCGCCAGCTCGCGGGGCGAAGCGAAGTCGTCCACGTGCAGGAAGGCGGCGGGCGGCAGCGTCGCCCGCTCGTAGTCGGCCCGCGGGGGCCCCAGGGCGACGGGCACGGCGGCCGCCGAGCCCAGGGCGTTGGCCCACAGCTTCTCGTGACGTAGTGGCGTGAGCGCGCGTTCTCGAAGGCCAGGTAGAAGAGGTAGCGAGAGAGGACCGGGGCCGTGCCCCCGCCGCCGCCGCGGGAGTCGGGGCAGGGCCGTGCNGCCGGCGCCGCGGCCGTACACGGCCACGCGCAGGTGGAGCGCCAACTCGCGGTGGTAGGCGTCGCGGCCAGACGCGGCGTCCCCGTGGGACACGGCCCAGGCCACCAGCTCGCTCTTGCTGGGGGGGGGGGAGGAGGTGGTGGTGGAGATGGTGAAGGTGGAGGTGGGATTGATGTTGGTGGTGGTGGAGATGGTGGTGGAGATGGTGGTGGTGGTGGGGTTGATGTTTGTGGTGGTGGAGGTGGTGGTGGTGGCAGTGGTGGTGGTGAGGTTGATGTTGGTGGTGGGTTATTGTTGGTGGTGGTAGTGGTGGAGATGGTGGTGGTGAAGGTGGTGGGGTTGATGTTGGTGTGTTGGTGGTGGTGGGGTTGATGGTGGTGGTNGTGTGGTGTGGTGGTGGTGGTGGGGTTGGTGGAGGTGGTGGTGGTGTGGTGGTGGGTTGTTGTGGTGTGGCGGTGTGGGTTGATGTTGGTGGTGGTGGAGGTGGTGGTGGTGGGTTGTTGGTGGTGGTGGTGGAGGTGGTGGTAGTGGTGGAGATGGTGGTGGCAGTTGGTGAGGTTGATGGTGGTGGTGGTGGTGGCAGTGGAGATGGTGGTGGCAGTAGTGGGTTATTGTTGGTGGTGGAGGTGGTGGAGGANGTGGTGGTGGAGGTGGTGGTGTTGATGTTGATGGTGGTGGTGATGTTGGTGGTGCGGTCCACCCACCCGGAGCAGGCGTAGGCGCTGAGGTTGGCGGCTCGTGCCGATTTGAGGGCGGAGCCACACGGAGGCTCCCCCCCTCCTCACCCTCCTCCCGGGGCTCCAGCCATCCGTACGGGTGGGGACATCCGAATCCGGCCTGCAAAGTGTGTGGACTAATCTCCATCTGTTCCATCTCACTCCCTTCTACCCATGGGTGGACTAATCTCCATCTGTTCCATCTCACTCCCTTCTACCTGTGTGTGGACTAATCTCCATCTGTTCCATCTCACTCCCTTCTACCCATGGGTGGACTAATCTCCATCTGTTCCATCTCACTCCCTTCTACACCGTGTGTGGACTAATCTCCATCTGTTCCATCTCCCTTCTACACCGTGTGTGGACTAATCTCCATCTGTTCCATCTCACTCCCTTCTACCCCGTGTGTGGACTAATCTCCATCTGTTCCATCTGACTCCCTTCTACGCGCGTGTGTGAACCAATCTCCATCTGTTCCATCTCACTCCCTTCTACACCGTGTGTGGACTAATCTCCATCTGTTCCATCTCACTCCCTTCTACACCGTGTGTGGACTAATCTCCATCTGTTCCATCCGTATGGCAGAGCGTGATCTCTCTCCCCCACCGCCTCGCACACGTGGGCTGTCTCACACGTAAACAGACTTGATTCCTCGCAAAAACTATAATCCATAGAGAGTGTTTGAACGTCCAGAAAGGGTACGCAACCTGATTCTTATTCGTCACACTATGATGCTGGCAACAACAACAAAAGGTTTCCCATGACACTCATCATCAGTCGGCCTACACAACGCCTTCATACCATACAGGATCGCAGAGCTTGGAGAAATGTGTTGGTGGTGTCCAGCTCATCGCCACGTGGCGGTTGCTGCTGATCACGTGTTGCTGATCACGTGCTGCTGATCACGTGCTGCTGCTCCTCCTCTTGGAGCCTCTGAGTGGTCCCCTGTGTGTGCACCTGTGTGTGTGTGTAGCTGTGTGTGTGTGTCTGTGTGTGTGTAGCACCTGTGTGTGTAGCTGTGTGTGTGTAGCTGTGTGTGTGTAGCTGTGTGTAGCTATGTGTGTGTGTATATGTCTGTGTGTGTGTGTGTCTATGTGTGTGTGTACCTGTAGGTGAGTGTGTGTGTGTACCTGTAGGTGAGTGTGTGTCTGTGTGTGTGTACCTGTGTGTGTGTGTACCTGTAGGTGAGTGTGTGTGTACCTGTAGGTGAGTGTGTGTCTGTGTGTGTGTACCGTGTGTGTGTGTACCTGTGTGTGTGTGTACCTGTAGGTGAGTGTGTGTCTGTGTGTGTGTACCTGTGTGTGTGTGTACCTGTAGGTGAGTGTAGCTGTGTGTGTGTGTACCTGTAGGTGAGTGTAGCTGTGTGTGTGTGTACCTGTAGGTGAGTGTCTGTGTGTACCTGTAGGTGAGTGTACCTGTAAGTGTGTGTGTGTGTCTGTGTGTGTGTGTACCTGTAGGTGAGTGAGTGTGTGTACATGTAGGTGAGTGTAGCTGTGTGTGTGTGTGTACCTGTAGGTGAGTGTGTGTGTCTGTGTGTGTGTGTGTACCTGTAGGTGAGTGTAGCTGTGTGTGTGTGTCTGTGTGTGTGTGTGTGTGTACCTGTAGGTGAGTGTCTGTGTGTACCTGTAGGTGAGTGTGTGTCTGTGTGTGTGTACCTGTAGGTGAGTGTAGCTGTGTGTGTGTGTACCTGTGTGTGTACCTGTAGGTGAGTGTCCAGTTGAAGACCGTGTGGAGACCTCTGGGCAGGTGAGCATAGGGAGGAGGCTCCATGCAGCCCCACACCCAGATCTGGCCCGGAGGCCGTTTCCTGTCTCCATCAACATCACCATCAACATCACCATCACCAATCACCATCAACATCACCANCATCACCAACAACATCACCACAACATCACNAACAACATCACCAACATCAACAACATCACCATCAGCATCAACATCACCATCAGCATCTCCAACATGAGGCAGCTGGCTCGGCGATGGGACAGCCGTATCAGCTGAAGGCAGTCTCATGAGTGGGCCGTCAGCTGTGTGTGTGTCTGTGTGTGTGTAGCTGTGTGTGTGTGTGTGTGTGTGTCTGTGTGTGTGTCTGTGTGTGTCTGTGTGTGTCTGTGTGTGTCTGTGTGTGTGTAGCTGTGTGTGTGTATGTGTAGCTGTGTGTGTACCTGTGTGTGTGGATACCTGTGTGTCTGTGTGTGTGTCTCTGTGTGTGTACCTGTGTGTGTGCACCTGTGTGTGTGTCTGTGTGTGTGTCTGTGTGTGTGGATACCTGTGTGTGTGTAGCTGTGTGTGCACCTGTGTGTGTGTCTGTGTGTGTGTTTGTGTGTTGTGTGTGTGTGTACCTGTATGTGTGTGTCTGTGTGTGTGTACCTATGTGTGTCTGTGTGTGTGTCTGTGTGTTGTGTGTAAGACAGACGGACCCGTGTGGGAGGTTGGCCAGGTCACGGCGCACGTGTCTGTGTGTCTGTCTGTGTGTGTGTGTAGCTGTGTGTGTGTAGCTACCTGTGTGTGTCTGTGTGTGTCTGTGTGTGTGTCTGTGTGTGAGAGACGCACCCGAGTGGGAGGTTGGCCAGGTCACGGCGCACGTGTCTGTGTGTGTGTGTAGCTATCTGTGTGTGTGTGTCTGTGTGTGAGAGACGCACCCGAGTGGGAGGTTGGCCAGGTCATGGCGCACGTGTCTGTGTGTGTGTGACTGTGTGTCTGTGTGTGTCTGTGTGTGAGAGACGCACCCGAGTGGGAGGTTGGCCAGGTCACGGCGCACGTGTCTGTGTGTGTGTGACTGTGTGTCTGTGTGTGTCTGTGTGTGAGAGACGCACCCGAGTGGGAGGTTGGCCAGGTCACGGCGCACGTGTCTGTGCAGGAAGACGACCGCGTCAGCCGAGGGGAGGAAACGCGCGTGGGACAGGAGACAGCGCGGGGACACGCCGAGACACTCGTCACCCCGCAGGGGACTCGTCCTGGCAGACGCGGGGAGAGACACGCGGGGTGAGACACGGGGAGACAGGGAGAGAGACACGGGAGACACACGGGGTGAGACAGGGGGGACACGCCGAGACACTCGTCANCCCGCAGGGACTCGCTCCTGGCAGACGCGGGAGACACGCGGGTGAGACACGGGAGAGACACGGGGTGAGACACGGGAGAGACACNGGGAGAGACACGGGGTGAGACGCGGGGTGAGACACGGGTGAGACACACGGGGACACGGGGAGACACGGGGTGAGACACGGGGAGAGACGCGGGGTGAGACACGGGAGAGACACGGGGAGACACGGGGAGAGACAGAGAGACACGGAGAGACACCCTGGGGTGAGACGCGGGGAGAGACACGGGTGAGACGCGGTGAGAGACACGGGGGGAGAGACATGGAGAGAGACACGGGGAGACACGGGAGACACACACACGGGAGAGACACGGAGAGACACACGGGGTGAGACACACGGGGTGAGACACGGGTGAGACACGGGAAGAGACACGGGAGAGACGCGGGGAGAGACGCGGGGAGACACACGGGGTGAGACACGGGTGAGACACATGAGACACGGAGACACACGGAGACACACGGTGAGACACGGAGACACGGGGGAGAGACACACGGGGTGAGACACGGGGAGAGACACGGAGAGACACACGGGGTGAGACACGGGTGAGACACGGTGAGTGAGACACGGGGTGAGACACGGGGTGAGACACGGGGGGAGAGACACGAGACACGGGGAGACACGGGGAGAGACACGGGGAGAGACAGGGGGGGTGAGACACGGGGAGAGACAGGGGGTGAGACAGGGGTGAGACAGGGGGGTGAGACACGGGTGAGACACGGGGAGAGACAGGGGGTGAGACACGGGGAGACACGGGGGGTGAGACACGGGAGAGACACGGGAGAGACAGGGGGGGGGTGAGACACGGGGAGAGGGGGTGAGACACGGGTGAGACACGGGGAGAGACACGGGAGAGACACGGGGTGAGACACGGGAGAGACGGGGTGAGACACGGGGTGAGACACGGGNTGAGACACAGGGGGTGAGACACGGGGTGAGACGGGCAGTGAGACACACGGGTGAGACACGGAGAGACACGGNTGACAGGGGTGAGACACGGGGAGAGACACGGGGAGAGACATGGGAGAGACAGGGGGGTGAGACATGGGAGAGACAGGGGGGTGAGACACGGGGTGAGACAGGGGGGTGAGACACGGGTGAGACACGGAGAGACAGGGGTGAGACACGGGTGAGACACGGGGAGAGACACNGGGAGAGACACGGGGTGAGACACGGGAGAGACAGGGGGTGAGACGGGAGTGAGACGGTGAGACGGNTGAGACACNGGGAGACACGGGGNGAGACACGGAGAGACACGGAGACAGGNTGAGACACGGGGAGAGACACGGGGAGAGACAGGGGGTTGAGACACGGGGAGAGACAGGGGGGTGAGACACGGGGTGAGACAGGGGGGTGAGACACGGGTGAGACACGGGGTGAGACACGGGGAGAGACAGGGGGTGAGACACGGGGTGAGACACGGGGAGACACGGGGGAGACACGGGGGGTGAGACACGGGGAGAGACGGGGGGGTGAGACACGGGGGGTGAGACACGGGATGAGACGCGGGAGAGACAGGGGGGTGAGACACGGGGGTGAGACACGGGGGGTGAGACGCGGGAGAGACAGGGGGGGTGAGACACGGGGGGTGAGACACGGGGGGTGAGACACGGGGTGAGACGCGGGGAGAGACAGGGGAGGTGAGACACGGGGGGTGAGACACGGGATGAGACGCGGGGAGAGACAGGGGGGGTGAGACACGGGATGAGACGTGGGGAGAGACAGGGGGGGTGAGACACGGGATGAGACGTGGGGAGAGACAGGGGGGTGAGACACGGGATGAGACGTGGGTGAGACAGGGGGGGTGAGACACGGGATGAGACGTGGGGTGAGACAGGGGGTGAGACACGGGATGAGACGCGGGGAGAGACAGGGGGGTGAGACACGGGATGAGACGTGGGAGAGACAGGGGGGGTGAGACACGGGATGAGACGCGGGGAGAGACAGGGGGGTGAGACACGGGATGAGACGTGGGGAGAGACAGGGGGGTGAGACACGGGTGAGACGTGGGGAGAGACAGGGGGGGTGAGACACGGGATGAGACGTGGGGAGAGACAGGGGGGTGAGACACGGGATGAGACGCGGGAGAGACAGGGGGGTGAGACACGGGATGAGACGTGGGGAGAGACAGGGGGGTGAGACACGGGATGAGACGTGGGGTGAGACAGGGGGGTGAGACACGGATGAGACGCGGGAGAGACAGGGGGGTGAGACACGGGATGAGACGTGGGGAGAGACAGGGGGGTGAGACACGGGATGAGACGCGGGAGAGACAGGGGGGGTGAGACACGGGATGAGACGTGGGGAGAGACAGGGGGGGTGAGACACGGGATGAGACGTGGGAGAGACAGGGGAGGTGAGACACGGGGGGTGAGACACGGGATGAGACGTGGGTGAGACAGGGGGGTGAGACACGGGTGAGACGCGGGAGAGACAGGGGGGTGAGACACGGGTGAGACGCGGGGAGAGACAGGGGGGTGAGACAGGGGGGGTGAGACACGGATGAGACGCGGGAGAGACAGGGGGGTGAGACAGGGGGGGTGAGACACGGGTGAGACGCGGGAGAGACAGGGGAGGTGAGACACGGGGGGGTGAGACACGGGATGAGACGCGGGGAGAGACAGGGGGGTGAGACACGGGATGAGACGTGGGGAGAGACAGGGGGGGTGAGACACGGGATGAGACGTGGGGTGAGACAGGGGGGTGAGACACGGGATGAGACGCGGGGAGAGACAGGGGGGGTGAGACACGGGATGAGACGTGGGGAGAGACAGGGGGTGAGACACGGGATGAGACGCGGGAGAGACANGGGGGGGTGAGACACGGGATGAGACGTGGGGAGAGACAGGGGGGGTGAGACACGGGATGAGACGTGGGAGAGACAGGGGAGGTGAGACACGGGGGGTGAGACACGGGATGAGACGTGGGGTGAGACAGGGGGGTGAGACACGGGGTGAGACGCGGGAGAGACAGGGGGGTGAGACACGGGGTGAGACGCGGGAGAGACAGGGGGGTGAGACAGGGGGGGTGAGACACGGGATGAGACGCGGGGAGAGACAGGGGGGTGAGACAGGGGGGGTGAGACACGGGGTGAGACGCGGGAGAGACAGGGGAGGTGAGACACGGGGGGTGAGACACGGGATGAGACGCGGGAGAGACAGGGGGGTGAGACACGGGATGAGACGTGGGGAGAGACAGGGGGGGTGAGACACGGGATGAGACGCGGGGAGAGACAGGGGGGTGAGACACGGGGTGAGACGCGGGAGAGACAGGGGGGGGTGAGACACGGGTGAGACGCGGGAGAGACGGGGGGGGTGAGACACGGGATGAGACGCGGGGAGAGACAGGGGGGTGAGACACGGGGTGAGACGCGGGAGAGACAGGGGGGGGGTGAGACACGGGGTGAGACACGGGGAGAGACAGGGGGGTGAGACACGGGGTGAGACGCGGGGAGAGACAGGGGGTAAGACACGGGGGGGTGAGACACGGGATGAGACGTGGGGAGAGACAGGGGGGTGAGACACGGGATGAGACGTGGGGAGAGACAGGGGGGTGAGACACGGGATGAGACGTGGGGAGAGACAGGGGGGTGAGACACGGGATGAGACGTGGGGTGAGACAGGGGGGGTGAGACACGGGATGAGACGTGGGGAGAGACAGGGGGGGTGAGACACGGGATGAGACGTGGGGAGAGACAGGGGGGTGAGACACGGGATGAGACGTGGGGTGAGACAGGGGGGGTGAGACACGGGATGAGACGCGGGAGAGACAGGGGGGTGAGACACGGGATGAGACGTGGGGAGAGACAGGGGGGGTGAGACACGGGATGAGAGTGGGTGAGACAGGGGGGGGAGCACGGGTGAGCGCGGGAAGACGGGGGGGTGAGACACGGGATGAGACGTGGGGAGAGACAGGGGGGGACACGGGAGAGACGCGGGAGAGACAGGGGGGTAGACACGGGATGAGACGTGGGGAGAGACAGGGGGGGTGAGACACGGATGAGACGTGGGAGAGACAGGGGGGTGAGACACGGGGGGGTGAGACACGGGAGAGACGTGGGGAGACAGGGGGGGTGAGACACGGGGTGAGACGCGGGGAGAGACAGGGGGGGAGACACGGAGAGACGTGGGGAGAGACAGGGAGGTGAGACACGGGGGGGTGAGACACGGGATGAGACGCGGGAGAGACAGGGGGGTGAGACAGGGGGTGAGACACGGGATGAGACGTGGGGAGAGACAGGGGGGTGAGACACGGGGTGAGACGCGGGGAGAGACAGGGGGTGAGACACGGGGTGAGACACGGGATGAGACGCGGGGAGAGACAGGGGGGTGAGACAGGGGGGGTGAGACACGGGATGAGACGCGGGGAGAGACAGGGGGTGAGACACGGGATGAGACGTGGGGAGAGACAGGGGGGTGAGACACGGGATGAGACGCGGGAGAGACAGGGGGGGTGAGACACGGGGAGACGCGGGGAGAGACAGGGGGGGTGAGACACGGGGTGAGACGCGGGGAGAGACAGGGGGGGGGTGAGACACGGGGAGACGCGGGGAGAGACAGGGGGGTGAGACACGGGGTGAGACGCGGGGAGAGACAGGGGGTGAGACACGGGGAGAGACAGGGGGGTGAGACACGGGGTGAGACGCGGGGAGAGACAGGGGGGTAAGACACGGGGTGAGACACGGGTGAGACGCGGGAGAGACAGGGGGGTGAGACACGGGGGGTGAGACACGGATGAGACGCGGGGAGAGACANGGGGGGGTGAGACACGGGGTGAGACGCGGGAGAGACAGGGGGGGTGAGACACNGGGTGAGACACGGGGAGAGACAGGGGGTGAGACACGGGGTGAGACGCGGGAGAGACAGGGGGTGAGACACGGGGTGAGACGCGGGAGAGACANGGGGGTGAGACACGGGATGAGACAGGGGAGAGACAGGGGGGTGAGACACGGGGTGAGACACGGGGAGAGACAGGGGGTGAGACACGGGGTGAGACGCGGAGAGACGGGGGGTGAGACACGGGTGAGACGCGGGGACAGGGGGTGAGACACGGGGAGACAGGGGAGAGACAGGGGGGTGAGACACGGGGTGAGACACGGGAGAGACAGGGGGGTGAGACACGGGGTGAGACGCGGGAGAGACAGGGGGGGTGAGACACGGGGTGAGACGCGGGAGAGACAGGGGGTGAGACACGGGTGAGACAGGGGGAGAGACAGGGGGGTGAGACACGGGTGAGACGCGGGGAGACACACGGGGAGACACGCGGGTGAGACACGGGAGAGACACGGGAGACACACGGGTGAGACAGGGGGGTGAGACACGTGGGAGACACGGGGGACACGCCGAGACGTCACATTTCTCAACCCCCCCCCCTCGTCACACATCGTCACAAATGTCTGACCCCCCCCCCTAGGTGCGTGACGTCATTTATGGACGATCCCGTTAGAGGAGAACGCTGAGACTGCAACTGATCTCACCCTTTGTAAATGGCCACCTCCACGCCAACACCATGAAGTTTCTGCTGCTGCTGTTGTTGTTGCTGTTGTTGCTGTTGTTGTTGTAGTAGCTGCTGCTGCTGACCACGTGTTGGTGGTCACGTGGGCCTTGTGACGTTGCCGCGGTCGTCCCGCGTGACGTCGGCCATTGTGAGCAGCGCCTGCAAGGCGGCAGGGTGGCGGTGCGGGGGGAGCCAGGGTTGGTGGGACACGGGAGATGGGGCGAGCGAGGGTGTGTGCCTGGCGGTGGGCGAGCGGCTTAAATATACGCTGCAAGCCTGGGGTGTTTCATTCAGACGCTGTCTTTCCGACAGACCTGTTCTTCACCTGAGGACGGCTGCTTGCGTTGTGGCCGAAACGTCGTGAGAATTGTATTTTATTATGTTTTATTTTATTATTTTTATTTCCCTTCGTGACTTTACCGAAAGAACCAAGAAGATGAATCCCTGCAGTCACGAAATCTTTAAATCGAAATATAATATTTATTATAATAAAATAATACAAATTAAACATCATATTTTAAAACCTAATAAAATAATATTTTATAATGTTTTATTTTATAATTTTATAATTTCCCTTCTACGTGACTTTACCGAAAGAACCAAGAAGATGAATCTCTGCAGTCACGAAAGCTTTAAATCGAAATTTCTAAAAAAATGTTGTGGTTTCACGCTTCAACACACCGGTGGGCTAAAGCAGCGAACTATTTAGTCTTTTGTCAACGTGACACTTTTTTGCTGATTGGCCGTGTCGGTGGTGGAGGGTTACGACACATTTATAAATAACGCGATCTAAACCCAAAAGCGTCGATTATGAGTAATATTGGTCGCGAACACACGTGTTATACAGTCTGTTACGGGCTACACGAGGGATCCTGTGATGCCATCCGCAAGAGTTTGGCCATCGTGCGCCGGCCGGCGTCACGGTTCCACATTTCTTAGATGACAGCTCCTGGCAGGCCAACACACAGGGCCAGCTGCCACGGGGGTGCCCTAGGCTAGACCACACAGCAGTAGCAGCAGCAACATTCCCACCGCAACTCGCAAACTGATGACCCCCCCAAGGTCACTCTTGCAAACGAGACTCCTCAACCCTGGTCCCTCTCTCGAGTCCTGGTGCTGGTGGTGTGGTGGTGCTGGTGTGTGTGGTGGTGTGCTGGTGGTGGTGGTGCTGGTGGTGGTGTGTGGTGTGGTGTGGTAGTGGTGCTGGTGGTGGTGTGGTAGTGGTGCTGGTGTGGTAGTGGTGCTGGTGGTGGTGTGGTAGTGGTGCTGGTGTGGTAGTGGTGCTGTGGTGTGGTAGTGGTGCTGCTGGTGGTGGTAGTGGTGCTGGTGGTGTGGTAGTGGTGCTGGTGGTGGTGTGGTAGTGGTGCTGGTGTGGTAGTGGTGCTGGTGGTGGTGTGGTAGTGGTGCTGGTGGTGGTGTGGTAGTGGTCCTGGTGGTGGTGTGGTGGTGGTGTGGTGGTGGTGTGTGGTGGTGCTGGTGGTGGTGTGGTAGTGGTCCTGGTGGTGTGTGGTGGTGTGTGGTGGTGGTGCTGGTGGTGTGGTAGTGGTGCTGGTGGTGTGGTGTGGTAGTGGTGCTGGTGGTGGTGTGGTGGTGTGTGGTGATGGTGGTGGTGAGAAGCTGGTGGTGGTGTGGTGGTGGTGTGGTGGTGGTGCTGGTGGTGTGGTAGTGGTGCTGGTGGTGGTGGTGTGGTAGTGGTGCTGGTGGTGGTGTGGTGGTGGTGTGGTGATGGTGGTGGTGAAAGCTGGTGTGGTGTTGTAGTGGTGGCGGTGGTGGTGTGGTAGTGGGTGGTGGTAGTGGTGTGGTGGAGCTGGTGGTGGTGGTATGATGTTGGTGTCACGACGTGGCCTGGTTGTGACTTGCTGCTGCTGGAGTGTGGAGTGAAGACGATGCCGAAGAGGATGACGACGACTCCGCAGGAGACCCAGGCCACAGCGCACAGCCACAGCCAGAGCCGCGTGCGGCGCAGCGAGGGCACGGCGCAACCAACTCTACAGAGTGCGCAGAGACGCAGAGGGTCAGAGGGTCAGAGGGGCAGAGGGTCAGAGAGAGAGAGACGCAGACTTGTGTGTGAGTAGGGGGGTGAGTGACTCTATGGGTGAGTGGTTGGGTGAGTCGGTGAGCAGGTGGGTGAGTGGGTGAGTGACGAGATGGGTGGGTGAGTGACTCTATGGTGAGTGGTTGGGTGAGTCGGTGAGCAGGTGGGTGAGTGACGAGATGGGTGAGTGGTTGGGTGAGTCGGTTAGTAGGTGGGTGAGTGCGTCGGTTAGTAGGTGAGTGTGTGCGTGAATGGTGGGTGGAAAGGTGGGTGGGTGAGTGAGTGAATGAATGAGTGAGTGACGAGATGGGTGGGTGAGTGACTCTATGGGTGAGTGGTTGGGTGAGTCGGTGAGCAGGTGGGTGAGTGGGTCGGTTAGTAGGTGAGTGGGTGCGTCGGTTAGTAGGTGAGTGGGTGCGTGAATGGGTGGGTGGAAAGGTGGGTGGGTGAGCGAATGAATGAGTGAGTGAATGAGTGAATGGGTGATTGAATAGGTCAGCGGATGTACACGCGAATCGATGGGTTGACGGGTGGTAGAGTCGGTGAATGAGTGAATGAATGAGTGAGTGAATGAGTAAGTGAATGAGTGAGTTAATGAGTGAAGTGAGTGAATGAGTGAGTGAATGAGTGAGTGAATGAGTGAGTGAATGAGTGAGTTAATGAGTGAATGAATGGGTGACTGAGTGAATGAGTAAGTGAGTGAATGAGTAAGTGAATGAATGAGTGAGTGAATGAGTGAGTGAGTGAATGAGTGAGTGAATGAGTAAGTGAGTGAATGAGTGGGCGTGTGAGCGATGTGGATGGGTGAGAGTGAATCGGCGAGTGGGTGAATGGTTGGTGTGTGAGCGCCCGAAACGTCGTGATTTAATTAATTTTTTTATTTTATACCCACGTGACTTTACCGAAAGATTAGTGTGTGAAAGTGTTGGATGTACGCGGGTCATTGTTAGTGAGTTGGCGGGTAATGTATTTATAGAAGTAACAAAATAATTATATTATATTTTATTTTATTATTTTATTACTTCCCTTCTACGTGACTTTACCGAAAGAACCAAGAAGATGAATCCCTGCAGTCACGAAAGCTTTAAATCGAAATTTAATGTATTTATAGTTTAAAAAACAACAAGCGATTTGACTGAATGTACTAACCTGAAGGCTTTCATGGCTGGTTGAACACGCACTCGGGTGTCTGTGAGAGCTCAGAATTGACGGGGGGTGAAACTTCCGCGATTTCATCAAATTCCCCAAATCTCACGGTTCCAAACCCAAGCCGCTCAAACCCCAAAACCACAAAGCCTCCCCCACGCGCCCCCCCTCTCTCTCTCTCTGTCTCTCACCCCCTTCCAGAAATCACACTTTGGTATTGCCCGCGCTGTCATCAACGGAGTCAACGGACGTCGCTCCCCGCTATGGACTGTACCATTAACAAAATACGAGACAAGAGGGGGGTTTACAAATATATTTTTTATATATTTTTTAATCGAATATTTTTTTTGCAATGAATTGCTCGCGGTAAAAATACTGCATTAAGCAAAAATGATAATCACTCAAAAACTGTAACTAGCCAAAACTAAATAATTAATATCCAGATCGATCAACTCTGTCTCTAATCAAACGTTCTGCTCTGTCTCTCTCAGTGTCAATCATCATCACCAAGGTCGACGCGATGATGATGATGATGTCTCTACCCTGTGTGTGTTCTCTACTGCGCGTGTTCCTCTTTATGCCAGTGCCGTATCGAATGGAAGAGTCCAATAAGTTCCCTTGGCACGATGCACTCCCCCCCCCATAATTGTCAACGAATGGTTTCGTCCGCGTTCCCGTTATCTTTAGAGGACACATTGCACGACCCCCCCCACTTTACTCAGACAATGGTTTGGTCCGAACAGCGACCTTATCCGATGCAGACGCAATAAGAGCTTGCATGTGACTCAGTGAGCCTCGATGATTAACACAGGGCCCTAAGGATCTATGGCTCAGTGAGCCTCAGTCATTGACACTGGGCCCTAATGATCTTAAGGGTGCCTTCGCCTGGCTCAGTGAGCCTCAGTCATTGACACTGGGCCCTAAGGATCTTAAGGGTGCCTTCGCCTGGCTCAGTGAGCCTCAGTCATTAACACTGGGCCCTAATGATCTTAAGGGTACCTTAGCCTGGCTCAGTGAGCCTCAAGCATTAACACCGGGCCCTAAGATCTTAAGGGTGCCTTCGCCTGGCTCAGTGAGCCTCAGTCATTAACACTGGGCTCTAAGCATCTTAAGGGTGCCTTAGCCTGGCTCAGTGAGTCTCAAGCATTAACACTGGGCCCCAAGCATCTTAAGGGTGCCTTAGCCTGGCTCAGTGAGCCTCAGTCATTAACACTGGGACCTAATGATCTTAAGGTGCCTTAGCCTGGCTCAGTGAGCCTCAGTCATTAACACTGGGACCTAATGATCTTAAGGGTGCCTTAGCCTGGCTCAGTGAGCCTCAGTCATTGACGATGGGCACCAGGAATTTCCAGGGTGTCTGAGAGCGCCTCCACGATCCTCTGGAACTGACACCCTTTGAGTCTGTCCCGACGAGTGTCTAGGCGCGACGCTGGACCCTTTGAAGCGTGACTCTCATTACAGAGTCGCGCATCAACGAGTGCTACGACTTCTTTGTCTTTGCTGCCCACAACGGAGGCCCTTCCCCCCCCAAAGCAGACGAACCACTGCTGGATGAAACTAAGACCTGTAGCATTCATTGTTACAAAGGGCTCTTTGGGGCTCTTGTTCATTCAGACGCTGTCTTTCCGACAGAGACCTGTTCTTCACCGAGGACGGCTGCTTGCGTTGTGCCCGAAACGTGAGAATTGTATTCTATGTTTCATTATTTTATTATTTCCCTTCTACGTGACTTTACCGAAAGAACCAAGAAGAGAGAAACACATAGGACACCAGTCCAGATCGTCGTTGCATCGTTTTTTCATTTGAGTATTTTGTCTTTCCCTTCACCTACTCAAAAGAGAAATATAAATCATTGTTGTTTCATCAATCATCACAGCACACAGTGTCGTCCCAGGTCTGTCGCGATACAGACCTGGGACATACAAAACCACCCTGAGACAGACTGTTGGGGCAAGTGCTGTTAGCGAGCGCCTATGAAGGCCGGCACGGCACACGAGGGGGTGGGTGGCCAACACCACGCCGCCGCCTTTGTCTCCCCAGTGGCGATGTTACACACCGCACCAGGTACTCATTGGAGGCTGAGTCGACCAGGGAGAGGCCCAGGACCGATTCAGATCATCGTCGTTGGTGTTTGCCGGGAGCGGGAATTGAACCCGGGTCGCCGGGTTTGTAGCACGGCGCCCCAACCCACGACACCACCGCTCCCACACACACAGAGACACGGACAATGATGTGAATATTATTATTTATTGTGATACTTGTTTAGCCCTGGAAAGACTCTTTTTTCCAGGAGGTTCCTGCCAGGTTCTCCATGCAGTAGCGGCAGTGATGTCCCTGCCGCTGCTACCGTGTGATCCCGGCTGAGTTATATTATATTTCAGCGCTGGGACGTTTTAGACCAATACCAGTGATATTGTATGTAGGTGGAGGGTTTGTTGCCAATGTATGTATCGGTGCACCGATGTCCTTGTGTCGAGCAGTTATATCTACGGGAACTTGTTGCCAGCATCAAAAATGATGAAAAATCTAAAGAGGTTTGGACCCTTTCTGGCAATAAAACAGGAAGTGTTAACATGCCAAACACCAAAATAGGTTCCGTTTTGCAATAACATACAAACTACACGTATGAAGGCCGGCACGGCACACGAGGGGTGGTGGCCAGCACCACGCCCGGCCGCCTTTGTCTCCCAGTGTGATTTTTACACACCGCACCAGCTACTCATTTAGGCCAAGCCGACAGAGAGGAGGCCGAGAATCGGTTCGTCACTGGTGTTGGGTGTGAGCGGGAATCGAACTTGGTTTGCCAAGATTACACAGCANCGCTAACCGCTGCACCGCCGCTCCCCAATCCAACCCCAGACCAGAGGTCGCAAACGGGTTTTGATTCCGTACCCGGCCGCACCAGGGTCGCAAATGGGTACCCGTAGGGTAGCCGTTCCCTACCCGTACCCTACCCGAAATGAGTGACAAACGGTTACTCACCAGTGACTCACGGCCTACCCGTACCCGTACCCGGCTGGGTACGGGTAGCCGGTATCGGGTAGGTCAGGTATCGNGTATCAGGTAGGGTACGGGTATCGGGTACCCGGTTGCGACCTCTGGTCATGAGCGGGAATCGAACTTGGTTCCCCAGGATTACACAGCGCAGCGCTAACCGCTGCACCGCCGCTCCCCAATCCAACCCAGACACACGCACCCACGCAGAATGGTCCCATCATCATCAACATCATCATCCACCTCCTCCATCTCCTCATGATCATCTTCATCATCCACCTCCTGTACCTCCACCACCTCATCGTCGTCATCGTCGTCTTCAGCGCGGCGTTTGGAGGCAACCTGGGCTCCCCGCGCGGCCGGCACGCTGGCGCGCTTGCGTGCGCGCTGCTCTACGTCTCTGCCCCATCGATGTCCGAGCTGTCTGCCTCGTCTCCCTGTCCCCGCGACGACAACAAGGGGACAATGTCCAGAGATGTAGACACACACACACACCGTCCGCCAACCAACAAGCGCCAATCAAAAGTGTTATCGAGTCTTATTGTATGGCGGTGTCACACCGGCGCAGCATCATAACAACAGAGTGTAGTGGTGAGTGTAGTGGTGAGTGTAGTGGTGAGTGTAGTGGTGAGTGTAATAGTGGTGAGTGTAGTGGTGAGTGTAGTGAGTGTAGTGGTGAGTGTAGTAGTGAGTGAGTGGTGAGTGTAGTGGTGAGTGTAGTGATGAGTGTAGTAGTGGTGAGTATAGTGGTGAGTGTAGTGGTGAGTAGTGTAGTGGTGAGTAGTGGTGAGTGTAGTGGTGAGTGTAGTGGTGAGAGTGTGAGTGTACTAGTGGTGAGTGTAGTGGTGAGTGTAGTAGTGGTGAGTGTAGTGGTGAGTGTATAGTGTAGTGTAGTAGTGTGAGTATACTAGTGGTGAGTGTAGTAGTGTTGAGTATACTAGTGGTGAGTGTAGTGTGAGTGTATAGTGAGTGTAGTAGTGTTGAGTATACTAGTGGTGAGTGTATAGTGTAGTGTAGTAGTGTTGAGTATACTAGTGGTGAGTGTAGTAGTGGTGAGTGTATAGTGTAGTGTAGTAGTGTTGAGTATACTAGTGGTGAGTGTATAGTGTAGTGTGTAGGATGCACGTTGAGATTCATGAGTGCCACGTGGTGACCAATACGCTGTGACTTGCTCAGTAATAGTGGGCACCGTGCGTGTTCAGCGCAACGCTCCTGAAACAAAAGTGCAGACGCCACGTCCAAGCGACACCACGTGGTGTGACGGTGCGGTTTGAGTGGGCGGCTCTCACGCGGCTGTGCTGAGGCGGTGAGCGTCAACGTCCAGTCTCTGCCTGAGCACGCCGGTGAGGATGAGCTCGGCGCTCACCACGTCAACGCCGCGGCAATCGCGCAGACGCACAGAGTCCTCGGGGCACGACACCACCAGCAGTCCGGCCTGGGTTACACACACGGACACGGATACACACACACACACGGATACACACACACACACGGATACACACACACACGCGGATACACACACACACGCGGACACACACACACGGACAAACACACACGGGCACACACACACGGATACACACACACACACACGGATAGACACACACACGGATACACACATACACACACACACGGATACACACACACGGATAGACACACACACGGATACACACGAATACACACACACAGGTACACACACGCACGCGAGTACACACACACACGTGAGTACACACACATGCACACAGGTACACACACACACGTGGTTCACACACACGTGGGTACACACACACACACACGCGGGTACACACACACACACACAGGTNCACACACACACACAGGTACACACACACACACAGGTACACACACACAGGTACACACACACACAGGTACACACACGTGGGTACACACACACACAGGTACACACACACACACACACAGGTACACACACACCCACACCGTACCTGTGCAGTGCGAGGCACTTTGGGTAGCCAGGTGGCCCCGCCGCACTCCACGATGTCGCGCATGTGGACCGGCTCGGGCTTCACTCCGGCGGTCACGTGCACGCGGCAGCCCTGCAGGCACAAGCCGGGCAGGCCAGTACATACATGTATGCGTGTGTGTGTGTACGTGCGTGTGTGTACGTGCGTGTGTGTACNTGTGTGTGTGTACGTGTGTGTGTACGTGTGTGTGTGTTACGTGTGTGTGTACGTGTACGTGTGTGTGTGTGTACGTGTGTGTAGTGTGTACGCGTGTGTACGTGTGTGNGTGTGTGTACGTGTGTGTGTGTGTGCGTGTGTGTGTGTACGTGTGTGTGTGTGCGTGTGTACGTGTGTGTGTGTGTGTGTGTGTACGTGTGTGTGTGTGCGTGTGTACGTGTGTGTGTACGTGTGTGTACGTGTGTGTGCGTGCGTGCGTCACCCACGTGGAACAGCGGCCTCTCTCTCGCCGCAAGGAGCGACTCTCTGAGCCGGAAGTGGAACTTGGCCTCTTGCTCCTCGTCGCTCACGATGAACGCATCGCTGTCCACCACGCGGCCACTCTGCTCACACTGACAAAGACAAAGGTCCCCTGTGTAGCCTTGAACATAACTTTTGGGCATGAGCTCAACTCACTCTGTAGAACAGGGGAGATCATACAAACTCCACTCACTCACTCTGTAGAACAGGGAGAGATCATACAAACTCCACTCACTCACTCTGTAGAACAGGGGAGATCACACAAACTCCACTCACTCACTCTGTAGAACAGGGGAGATCACACAAACTCCACTCACTCACTCTGTAGAACAGGGGAGATCACACAAACTCCACTCACTCACTCTGTAGAACAGGGGAGATCACACAAACTTCACTCTGTAGAACAGGGGGAGATCACACAAACTACACTCACTCACTGTAGAACAGGAGATCACAAAACTCCACTCACTCACTCTGTAGAACAGGGGAGATCACACAAACTACACTCACTCTGTAGAACAGGGGGAGATCACACAAACTCCACTCACTCTGTAGAACAGGGGGAGATCACACAAACTACACTCACTCACTCTGTAGAACAGGGGGAGATCCTACAAACTCCACTCACTCACTCTGTAGAACAGGGGGAGATCATACAAACTCCACTCACTCACTCTGTAGAACAGGGGGAGATCACACAAACTCCACTCACTCTGTAGAACAGGGGAGATCACACAAACTCCACTCACTCACTCTGTAGAACAGGGGAGATCACACAAACTCCACTCACACTCTGTAGAACAGGGGAGATCACACAAACTACACTCACTCTGTAGAACAGGGGAGATCACAAACTCCACTCACTCACTCTGTAGAACAGGGGAGATCACACAAACTCCACACTCACTCTGTAGAACAGGGGAGATCACACAAACTCCACTCACTGTAGAACAGGGGAGATCATACAAACTCCACTCACACTCTGTAGAACAGGGGAGATCATACAAACTCTACTCACTCTGTAGAACAGGGGAGATCACACAAACTACACTCACTCTGTAGAACAGGGAGATCATACAAACTACTCACACTCTGTAGAACAGGGGAGATCACACAAACTCCACTCACTCACTCTGTAGAACAGGGGAGATCACACAAACTACACTCACTCTGTAGAACAGGGGAGATCACACAAACTCCACTCTCACTCTGTAGAACAGGGGAGATCACACAAACTCACTCACTCACTCTGTAGAACAGGGGGATCATACAAACTCCACTCTCACTCTGTAGAACAGGGGAGATCATACAAACTCCACTCACTCACTCTGTAGAACAGANGGAGATCATACAAACTCCACTCACTCACTCTGTAGAACAGGGGAGATCATACAAACTCCACTCACTCACTCTGTAGAACAGGGGAGATCACACAAACTCCACTCACTCACTCTGTAGAACAGGGGAGATCACACAAACTCCACTCACTCTGTAGAACAGGGGAGATCACACAAACTCCACTCACTCACTCTGTAGGACAGGGGGAGATCATACAAACTCCACTCACTCACTCTGTAGAGCAGGGGGAGATCACACAAACTCCACTCACTCTGTAGAACAGTGGGAGATCATACAAACTCCACTCACTCTGTAGAACAGGGGAGATCATACAAACTACACTCACTCTGTAGAACAGGGGAGATCACACAAACTCCACAGAAAGACGCCCCAGTAAGGTAATGAACCCAAGGCCCGAGCATCACCGACGTGCTGCTACCACCACCTTGCCCGCCCGCACAACCCGCGGCACCTGCTGGATCCAGGCGGGCGTGACGACGGCACGCCCTGGCGACGGCGCACAGCATCTTGACGGTGCGGCACACGCGGTCGGTGACGAGGTGGGAGCAGTCGCGCGCGCTGGCGCTCACGGCCCAGCCCAGCGCCGCACGCGCTGCTCCAGCGCCTCCAGCTCCGCCACTCCCGTGAACGCCACCTGCCGCCGGTACGCACGGAGAGGTAGGTTACACACGCGGGCGAGCACGTGCACACGCCGGGCACGCACGTGCACACGCGGGTACAAATGGAGAATTACGTACACAGAGATACAACAACGACAGGTGACGGTGACACAGAGGTCGCAACCGGGTACCCGATACCCGTACCCTACCCGATACCCGGCTACCCGTACCCGGCCGGGTACGGGTATGGGTAGACCGTGAGTCACTGGTGAGTAACCGTTTGTCACTCATTTCGGGTAGGGTATGGGTAGGGAACGGGTACCCATTTGCGACCCTGGTGCGGCCGGGTACGGGTACGGGTAAGGAATCAAACCCGTCTGCGACCTCTGCGGTGACATCACCACGGTGCCTGTGCCAGACTAGGTGCACTCGGAGACCACGCAAAGTGTCGAAGGTTCGCTGCTGGCAGGAGATCACGGCACAGACCCCAGGTGCCGTAGGTTGACTGACTGAGATGACTGGCCGATGCACCACCTGTGCCCCCTACTGTGCTAACTTGCTGCGTTTTATCCGTCTGCGCTACGCTGTTCTTGGGGTGCGATACACACACAGAGATAGATAAGTAAAGATACACAGAGACAGAGACGGTTGTACGCACCCGTGAACGCCACCTGCAGCAGATATGCGCATACAGAGGGCTACAAAAACAAAGATCCCCCGTATACCTGAACAGACTTTTGGGAGCAAGTACTGTTAGCGAGCACCTATGAAGGCCGGCACAGCGCACGAGGAGGTGGGTGGCCAGCACCACGCCCGGCCGCCTTTGTCTCCCCAGTGGTGATGTTTACTACACAACTCACTAACAATTGTTTAGTTTTCCAAATTTTTTGTTTATTTTTAACACGTAAGGCCCAGTGAGATATGCAGCTCTTTTTCAGAAGCGACCTGGTCACAAATAAATGCTCAACGAAGCGGCTTATCAAGTGGAAATTTACAGCAGCCAAATAGGCAGATGCACGCACACGTGAAGAAATACTCTTGACGCATTCTTCTATAATGTCGAGGGGAAAACCGGAGAACCCGGAGAAAATTCCACGCGACCACGAGGAGAGAGACACGGAGACTCGAAATATACAGCAGGTGTCAGGGTCGTGATCGAACCCACGACCTCCTGTATACCAGGCGAGGAGTTAACATCTCCTATCCACCGTGATGATGATGAGAGAGAGACACAGACTCCAAATATACAGCAGCAGGTGTCAGGGTCGTGAATGAACCACGACCTCCTGTATACCAGGCGAGGTAGTCAACATCTCATAGCCACCGTGATGATGATGAGAGAGACACAGACTCCAAATATACAGCAGCAGGTGTCAGGATTGGGATCGAACCCACGACAGCCTGCATACCAGGCGAGGTGGTCAACATCTCCTATCCATCTCACCACCATGGCGCCCCCTCACACACTCACACGCTCACACGCTCACACACACAGCAAGTGAATTGAACTGTGCACACCCAGCTACGTTGCAGTGCGAAAAGAACACTCATTCGTACAAACATACGAGTCTGCCCACATGCCACGCTCGCACAGGGAGAATCTCACCTTGGGAACGTCTCCCTGGGATTGCGGGCAGACCGCGGCGTTCCTCGCCCTCCTGAAATTCCCGGCGTTGTCGGCGTTCCCGAGTTTCCCGATGCCCCTCTGCTCCCCTGCGGCGTTCCTGGCCTCTGCGGAATTTCCGGCGTTCCCGAATTTCTCGATGCCGCTCCTCGCCCTGCGGCGTTCCTGTCCTCCGAGGAATTTCCGGCGTTCCCGAGTTTCCCGATGCCCCTCGCCCCTGCGGCGTTCCTTCCGGCGTTCCCGAGTTTCCCGATGCCCTCGCCCCTGCGGCGTTCCTTCCGGCGTTCCCGAGTTTCCCGGTGGCCCTCCGCTCCCCTGCGGCGTTCCCGGAGCGTCGGTGGCTTGGGACGTTCCTGACGTTGCCGACGTTCCCGGTTTCCTGGAATTCCGACGGGATTTCTGCGGCGCTGTCGGCTGCTCCGTGGCCCACGTCTCTTCCGGGTGGACAGCGTGAGGGGGGCTGTGTGGGGTGGGGGGGAGAAAGGGTGGGGAGGGGGGGGGCTTAGGTGGGATTTTGTTGACTGTAATAATTTAATAAATCAACCGGGGACTGAGTACTGTTGTGTAACGTCAGTACTGATTCCACTTACTATCGTCACACCTCCCGCACCATCGCCACCGTCTCCATCATCACTGGCAGCAGTAGCGGCGGTGGCAGCATCACTGCTACCCTCTTCCTGCCCCGCGGCATTGTGGGAGGCAGCCAAGGGGGCGGCACCTCCTGCGGGGCCACCGGCTGTTGCTGTGGGCGACCTCGCCGCCTCCGCCGGGTTTCCTCCTGTGGTGCGGTTCCCCCGCCCCACCGCTTTCCGCTTCTAGTGACAGGGAGATCATGAAAACAGATCTTAGACTTGATTCATAAGTGATCGTTTGGGTGGGGGGGTTAAGCCACTCTGTGGCGATCCGGTGATGTTTGAGAACCCTCCACCATCTAAGTGGCTGAGCAGGTGAGTAGGTGAGTGAGTGGTGAGTGAGTGAGTCAGTGGGTGGTGAGTGAGTGGCTGAGTGGGTGGGTGATTGAGTGGGTGGGTGAGTGGATGCATGAGTGGGTGGGTGAGTGGGTGGGGGGGTGTGTGGGTGGGTGTGATTAGTGGGTGGTCAGTGAGTGAGCTGAAACAATCTATCGCCACGTCTTTACGCTGCCCACCCGTGACGGTTTAATTGATTGGCTGTCATTAGTCGGTGGTGGACGTCCCGACAAAACAATCTGGCGAGACGGTCACTACGCGGCCCAACCCTGAAATAGATCGACTACGAACCGTAACATTAGCAGCATAACCACTACGTGTCAATCTCTTGTCTCACCAACTATCATCTACACCACGAACGCCGCCGGTGATGCTCATGGAAACAACAACGATGACGGCGACGACCGGGACTCACTTCTACTCCCTTTGTCTCGTCCGCACCTCCACCACCTTATCCACCGCCGCCTCCACCGCCTCCTCCACCACCGCCTCCACCACCTCCTTCTCCGCCTCCACGCCCATGCTCGTCCCCTGCCCCGTGTGCCCCCCCGCCCCCGCTGTCGCCGCTCCTGCCCTTCCACCACCTCGGCTGACNCTTGATGACCGCTGCCGACCCCCGACCTCTGGGATCATCTGGCCAGATGACGAGGTGGACCTCTCCTCCCCGCGCCAGCGCGCCATTTGTCTCGTCATCGCCGTCACCGCCGTCATCATCGCCGCCGGCCGCGTCCTCCTCCTCCTCCTCTGTGGTGTCGCGGCGCCCTTTGCCCGGCCTCCAGCCCTTCCTGGGCCACCTTGCCGGTCCGTGGAGTGGCCGCCGCCGCCGCTTCGCTTCCCGTCCCGGGGGCGACACTTTCCGTGCGCACGGCATCGCCGACGCCGCTTCCCGCTGCTGTGACATCACTTTCTGCCGCAACGACGTTGGTTCCCGTCCCGGCGCCGCTGCTTCCGCGTCGACGGCGTCACTGCCGGCGTCACTGCCGGCGTCACCTCCTGTCGCGGCGGCGCTGTTCCGCGGATTTCTACCACGCCGCACGTTGCCTCGGGCCTTGGCGACGTCACTTCCTGTCCTGGCGTTGCGTGGGGCGACGTCACTTCCTGTCTTGTCGTCGTGTGGGGCTGTGGCGACGTTACTTCCTGTCCTGTCGTGACATGGGGCTCTGGCGACGTCACTTCCTGTCTTGTCGTCGCGTGGGGCTGTGGCGACGTCACTTCCTGTCCTGTCGTCACATGGGGTTCTGGCGACGTCACTTCCTGTCTTGTCGTCACGTGGGGCTGTGGCGACGTCACTTCCTGCCCCTCCGCTTGACTCGACTGCCACTGCGCCGATGTTGCCGTCGCTGCTTTCTGCTTGGCTCGGGTTTTCCGATCCATGCTGCTGGATATGGGGACATCCTGTAAAACAAAGAGCATAAATCATGCTATCTGCCATTCAACTTATCCGCTAATTTCACAATTGCACAATCCCCTTATCCGCTATTCTATTTACTGCCCTATCCTCATCCGCCATTCAACTTATTTCTATGCAATTTTCCTCTTTTATCCTTTATACTATACAGGAGGTCGTGGGTTAGATCCCGTCCCTGACGCCTGCTGCCGTATATGTGGAGTTTGCGTCTCTCTCTCCCCGTGGTCGCTCACTCACCTCCACCACCCGTCCAACCTGCTCTGTGGCGTCATCCTCTGAACTGGCGACCTTTGACCTCCCGGCTGCTGTCCTCCTTTGGCCAATCCTACGAGTGCTGGGCGAGGGGTGACCTGGGGATGGCAAAGGCATAGACGACCAGTGTGGCCTACACAGGTTGCTGGGGCAAGTGCTGTTAGCGAGCACCCACGAATTTGGGTCGCCGGGTTTGTAGCGTGGTACACCAACCACTGAACCACCGCTCCCCCCACCCCAATACACACAATACAAAGATCCCCAGTACAGCCTTAACAGACTGTAGGGCCAAGTGCTGTTAGCGAGTAGCAGCAGCAGCACCTGTGAAGGCCGGCACTGTGGCACATGAGGAGGTGTTTACACATCGCCCCAGGTACTCATTGAGGCTGAGTCGACCTAGGGGAGGTCCAGGACCGAATCAGATAATCGTCACTGGTGTTTGCCGTAAGCGGGAATCGAATCCGGGTCACCAGTTCGTAGCGCAGCGTAGCGCTAACCACCACACTACCGCTCCCCACAGAGGCACACACACAGACTTACAGATAATCCGCGTACGATACGTACACCCACCTGGATTAACGTCTCTTTGGTTCGATGCTTCAGCCAGAGGTTCAACGGTCCAGCAGCTTCCACATGAGCACCTTCCTCCTCCTCCTCCTCCCCGTGATCCTCCGGAAGCTCGGCACCCGTCACCTTGGCCAGTCGCTTCATCACCACCGTCAAACTCCGCTGGCGTCTCGACCTCGGCGGCTCTGGTTGTGTTCCCGGTTCTGGCGGCGGTGCGGCCGTGCCGCCCCTCTTGGCGGTCGCGGGCTTCCTGCCGCCTCGTCCCGCGCTCGGAGTCCTGGCGGAACGCCGTGGCGCATTTCTCCCCGCGGGCGTCGAAGGCTCGGCCGACGATCCACCGTCGGCGCTGCCACCGCCGCCGTCACCGGTGCCGCCGAGTCTCGCTTCCTCGGCGTCTCCCGAGCGCCCGCACTCTCCCGGCGGAGCGCCGTCTCCATCCTCCGCCGAACGCTTCCTCCCGAGTTCTTAAACTTTCCGGACATTCCGTGCGGCGCTCTCGCGTTTCCTCTCCATCCTCCGACGGCGGATCTCCGCCATCTCTCGCCTCTCCCGGCGACTCTCTCTCGCCCGTCGACGCCTTTCCGACCTTCTTCAGAGTTTCCGGGCGATCAGGTTCGGCGGCTCGAGCGGCCTCCTCAACCCCCGCCGTCAGCTCGTCGCGCCCCGTGCCCTCGACCGGAGCCACCCAAGTCTCCGACCCGAACAAGTCGCCTTTAGTCTTCGCCGAGGGCCTTCCTAGTTTCTTCGGAGCTTCCGGGCGTCTGGCGTCAGGATGCCGCGTCTCCGCCCCGACCGCCGTCGACGGGACGTCGGAGTTCCCCTTCGCCTCTCCGGAGGCCGCCGCCGTTTGCAAGTCATTCCGCTTCCTTGCCGACTTCCTTCCGGGTTTCTTCGAAGTTCCCGGGGTCGACCTCGGGGGCAGCCGAGCCTCTCCCTCGACCACCGCCGCTGCCGCCGCTTCACGCGCTCCGCCCGTCACGGAGCCCCCCGCCGCTTCGCGCTCTCGCGGGACGCCTGTCTTGCCCGACGACTTCCCTCCAAGGCGTCCTCCTCGCTTCGTAGACGACGGGATCCCCGGTGGCAATGATCCGGCTGTATTATTCTCCGCTGCTGGCGGTACCTCTTCTCCGTTGCCCGCGGAGTCGGTGGCATGGCGGTTTGCGGCGGCGGCGGGGAGGCACCCTGCCTCTCGGTCGGCTTCTCTACGGCGTCGCCGGTTTCCGTCGACGCGCTTCGCGGGCCGAGCAAAGCGGCGTCCGTCAGCGTGGACGCCCCTCGCGCCCGCGATCTTCCCCGCCGGTCGACGGGCACCCGGCCGCGGTGCCTGGCAGAGAATCTTCGTTCTCAGTCGCAGTCTTTTCACCGTCTCCATCAGCCTTCGGATCTTCCGCAGGCCTTTCAGTTGTCAGGGAAAGCGTCTTAGCCGTGGTTTCCCCCGACACTCCTCCTCCTGCCCCGGCTTCTCGTCCCCCTCTGAACTTCCCGCGGCGGGGTCCGTCGACTGCCCGCCGGTGTCGCAGCGGAGCGGCTCGTCACCGCCCGTCAATTCACCTTCACGCGACTCTGCCGGTATCTCGGCGTCCAAGTCGATCGTCTCGTCGTCGTCAGAGCTGCGGTCTCAACACCCTCGGGATTTCCCGTGGTCGAGGCCGAGTTCACGCCTTCCGCGTTCATCAAACCGCCACCTGCACCCGTCTCCTTCTCTCCGCGGTCTCTCTTCTCCACCAGCGCCGCCGCCGCCGCGCCGTCTCCACCGTCTCTAAGATTCGCCGGGCCACCAGAATCTCCGCCGAGCGATCCGCCACCTTCGGCCTCCTCCGTCGACGGCGTGCCGATCTCCCGCTTCCTTGGAAGCGCGCGGGAGTTCGCCCTGCGGACCGAGCGTCTCATCTGCGCCTCCAACGCGCCTCTCCGCCCACCTCCTCCCCACGCCTCGGCCGCCCTCGCCCCCGAAGGCGGCACCTCCACCGAGACTTCCGCCGTCGACCTCCGGCTTTTGGACAGGCGCCCTCTGCTCGCTCGGCGCGCCGACGCCGTCGCCACCTCCCAACCGCCGCTAGTGCCCGGCGAAATCTCGCGGTCGTTACCGACGCCGAATAACCGCTCCACGGGCTGCGTGGGCTCGCAGTCGTCAAAGTGGCAGGCGCCGGTGGGGAGACACGGCAGCTGTTTCTTGCCGTTTGTTGCCGACGTACTGCTCCATCGCTGCGTCTCGTCGAGGGACGACGATGATGATGACGGGGATGTTTCTGATGCCATTGGCAGTGCTGATGATGTTGATGGTGGTGATGCTGATGATGGCGGGGGATGGGATGGGGAGCCTGGATGGGTTTTGGGTGGGAACGTTGGTAGGCCGTGTAAGGGTGGTGGATATCGTTCCACATGGGCGTATGTGTGCGTGTGTGAATGTGTACGTTGGGGTGTGTGTGTGTGTGTGTTAGTATGTTGGGGTGTGTGTGTGTGAGAGGCACAGATAGGGTATTAGTTGCAGAAATTTAAGTTTGAGAGTAACTACTTTATACTCCGACAGACAGTACAGGTTATAAAGACACCCGGACCCAGGGCTCGAACCCAGTTTCTCAACGGTTCTGGGTGAGCATCTCAACACGGCCATCATGAATCGAACATGGCCATTATGAATCAACAAGGCCATTGTGAACCTGACACAGCCATGATGAACCCCCTAAAGATGCCGCAATGGCAAGATGTTAACTTCGATCCGACCCTGACGCCTGCTGCTGCTGTATATTTAGAGTTTGTGTCTCTCTCTCATCATCATCACGGTGGCTAGGAGATGTTAACTGCCTCGCCTGGTAGGCAGGAGGTCGTGGGTTCGATCCCGACCCTGACGCCTGCTGCTGTATATTTGGAGTTTGCATGACTCTCCCGTGTTCGCGGGATTTTTCTCCGGGTCCTCTGGTTTTTCCCTTCCCATTTGGAATCAACGTCACGCGTTTAGAGTATTTGTCTGCTGTAAATGTGCGATAAGCCGCTTCGTTGCGCTACCATTTGTGGCCAGATCGCTTCTGAAGAAGAGCTATATAGCTTAGTGGGCCCTTACCTGGTCAAATAAAAGTAGTTTAGTTTAGTTTTTAGTTCGGCTAAGACACCCAGATGCAGGGTTTCGAACCCAAGAATTCAACAGTACAACCTCAGCAATGTCTCTGACATGGCCATTATGAACCCCAACAACAACAACAACCGCCATTCGCCACTAAGTGGTGGTGATGTCACCACAGCGCTTGTGCCAGGCTATATGCACTTTAAGGCCATGTGAAGTGTCGAACGCCCGCTGCAGGTCACGGGACTGACCCAGGTGCCATGGGTTGACTGATCTGAGTGACTGGCCGATGCATCAGTTCCCCACTGCCAATTTGCTGTATTTTATCCACCCGGCGCTCCGCTCGTTGTTGTGAGCGTCACTCCTCTGCCCTCTGTTGCTGGAGGGCGACTGCCTCCAACTGCCCAGTAGCAGCGTCCTTCACGAGCCTCCTCCACAGACAGAGAGACACACACCAAGGAGTTTGTCCATGTACCTGTGCCGCAGGGCTGCGTGGAAGAGTTTGAAGAGTTGGGAAAGAGCGAGGTCCAATGACTTTGCTTGGGATAGACGTACGCCTGCGTCTCCACCTGCAACAAAGACAAAGATCCCCCACGTAGCCTTAACAGACTGTTGGGCCAAGTGCGGTTAGTGAGCAGGACCTATGCAGGCCGGCACTGCGGTACACGAGGGGGAGGGTGGCCAGCACCATGCCTGGCCGACTTCATCTCCCCAGTGGCGATGTTTACCCCACACCGCACCAGGTACTCATTTGACGCCAAGTCGACCTAGGGAGGCCCAGGACCGGTTAAGATAATTGTCACTGAATTTTGGCCGTCACTGGGTTCGTAGCACTAACGCTACGCCATCAACACACACACACATGTACGCATCAGCCACAGCAATCGCAGCACCAACAGCGGAAAAATGCCAACTTTCATAATAATCCACAATACAGGTTTTGGGTGAGATCACGTAAATATAAATGTGTCGTTAACCCGCCCGCCACCACCCAACTAGAGAGGTTTGTCACGTAAACAAATCGTGCCAATTACTTACTGGTTCAGCACGCCGGAGAGTAAAACCCACTACAACATTTACAATTCCAGTACCGTGACGTTTTGCCAGTACAGGTAGTCCTTACTTAATAACAACTCCGATCATTTTTCATTGCTGGAGGGGCAGAAGTCGCAAACGGGTTTTGATTCCTTACCGGTACCCGTACCCGGCCACACCAGGGTCGCAAATGGGTACCCGTACCCTACCCGTACCCGTACTCTACCCGAAATGAGTGACAAACGGTTACTCACCAGTGACTCACGGCCTACCCATACCCGTACCCGGCCGCACCAGGGTCGCAAAAGGCTACCCGTACCCGTACCCAGCTGGGTACGGGTACCCATTTGCGACCCTACCCAGCCGGGTACGGGTAGCCGGGTATCGGGTACCCGGTTGCGACCTCTGTGGAGGGGTTGCCCCCCTCCTTGAAAATCCTGGCTCCATCATTGGTCGTGGGTCAGAACCCAACCCTGGCACCAATATATTTGGAATTTGTGGTGTCTTTCTCTCTCTCTCCCCGTGATCTCGTGGATTTTTCTCCGGGCCCTCCGGTTTTCCCCTCCACATCTAGACTCAACAGCACGCATTTAGAGTATTTGGCTGCTATAAATTTCCACGTGATAAGCCACTTCGTTGAGCGATCATTTGAGCTACGTAGCTCAGTGGGGTCCTTACAACTGGTAAAATTAAAATAGTAAAAATTGGTGGAATGGTGAAAGGGTCACTGTGAGATCATAGGACAGACCCAGGTGACTGGCAGATGCACCAACACCATCGCTGACCGTGACAGCTCGCATAATGCACACTCAAGATGAAGACCCACCAATGTAGCTCACTGAAGCTGCCGGGGCGAGCGTTGTTAGCGAGCGGCACCTACTAACGCCAGCACACAGCGCAACGAGGGGTGGGTGGCCAACGCCAGGCCCGGCCGCCTTTCTCTCCCGAGTGCGATGTCGCACACACACACACACCTCATCGATGCAGGGGAAATGCTGAGTCGGCATGTCTGAGAGCTCTGAGGAGAGGACTCCTGGTGCAGCACTGCCCCCAGTTCTGCTTCTAGCCCTGCCTCTACTCGGGCTCCCGGCTGGCGGATCCATCCACCTGCAGCAACAGAACAACCCACACAGAGTGACGTCGTGCGAGCGAGTGGTCAGCGCGCTGTGCTACGAATCTGATTCCCGCTCACGGGAGATTATCTGAACCGGTCCTGGGCCTTCCCTAGGTCGACTCAGCCTCAAATGAGTACCTGGTGGGGGTGTAAACATCGCCACTGGGAGACAAAGGCCGTGAGCGGGAATTGAACTCGGGACGCTGGATACGTAGCGCAGCAGTGTTGTACCACTCATTCAAGACCTTACAAACTCCACTCACTCACACTCACTCTGTAGAACAGGGGGAGATCATACAAACTCCACTCACTCACTCTATAAAACACGGGGAGATCATACAAACTCCACTCACTCAGCCTGTAGAACAGGGGGAGATCATACAAACTCCACTCACTCACTCTGTAGAACAGGGGGAGATCATACAAACTACTCACTCACTCTGTAGAGCAGGGGAGATCATACAAACTCCACTCACTCACTCTTTAGAACAGGGGGAGATCACACAAACTCCACTCACTCACTCTGTAGAACAAGGGGAGATCATACAAACTCCACTCACTCACTCTTTAGAACAGGGGGAGATCACACAAACTACACTCACTCACTCTGTAGAACAGGGGGAGATCATACAAACTCCACTCACTCACTCTTTAGAACAGGGGGAGATCACACAAACTACACTCACTCACTCTGTAGAGCAGGGGGAGATCATACAAACTCCACTCACTCTTTAGAACAGGGGGAGATCACACAAACTACACACACACTCTGTAGAACAGGGGAGATCATACAAACTCCACTCACTCACTCTGTAGAACAGGGGGAGATCATACACACTCCACTCACTCACTCTGTAGACCAGGGGAGATCATACAAACTCCACTCACTCACTCTGTAAAACACGGGGAGATCACAAACTCCACTCACTCACTCTGTAGAACAGGGGGAGTTCACACTCACTCTCGCTCTGCAAAACAGGGGGAGAATCATACAAAGTTGCCCCAGTCGGGTATCGAACCCAGGCTGGGTGGTGTGTGGGGTTGGGTGGTGTGTTGGGTGATGTTTGGGGTCTCACCCAGCAAGTGAACATCATCTTCGCTGTCGTCATCTTGATCCGTGTCCTCAGGACTTGCAGCACCAGCAGCACCAGCAGTAGCTTGAGCCACTAAATCGTCATCCCAGACACAAAGACAAAGATNCCCCCGTGTAGCCTTCAGCATAATGTCGGGGCAAGTGCTGTTAGCGAGTAGCAGCACCACTGAAGGTCCGGCACGAGGCGTGGGTGGCCACCACTTACCACGCCCGGCCGCCTTTGTATCCCCAGTGGCCACGTGGTGATGGTGGTGATGAGTCACTGGTTGAGTTATAATTTTTGTTGGCTATTTCGTTTCTTCAAATCATTTAGTCTATGGCTCTTGAGTGAGTCTATAGCTCTCTGAGTGAGTCTATGGCTCTTTGAGTGAGTCTATGGCTTCCTGAGCAAGTCTATGGCTCTCTGAGTGAGTCTATGGCTCTCTGTGTGAGTCTATGGCTTTCTGTGTGAGTCTATGGCTCTCTGAGTGAGTCTATGATGGCTCTCTGTGTGAGTATGGCTCTCTGTGTGAGTCTATGACTCTCTGAGTGAGTCTATGACTCTCTGAGTGAGTCTATGGCTCTCCGAGTGAGTATATGGCTCTCTGAACGAGTCTATGACTCTCCGAGTGAGTCTATGGCTCTCCGAGTGAGTCTATGGCTCTCTGAGCGAGTCTATGGCTCTCTGTGTGAGTCCATGGCTCTCTGAGCGAGTCCATGGCTCTCTGTGTGAGTCCATGGCTCTCTGTGTGAGTCCATGGCTCTCTGAGCGAGTCTATGGCTTCCTGTGTAGTCTATGGCTTCCAGAGTGAGTCTATGGCTCTCTGAGTGAGTCTATGGCTCTCTGAGCGAGTATATGGCTCTCTGTGTGAGTCTATGGCTCTCTGTGTGAGTCTATGGCTCTCTGTGTGAGTCTATGGCTCTCTGTGTGAGTCTATGGCTTCCTGAGTGAGTCTATGGCTCTCTGAGCGAGTCTATGGCTCTCTGTGTGAGTCTATGGCTTCCTGAGTGAGTCTATGAGTCCCCACCGTAATCCCTGTGGCTGTGCGGCTGAAACCTGGACTGGCTCTCAGCAGCGCCGGCTCACAGGCGTCTCTCCCTCCCAGTGCCACCCAGCCGCCTCTCCCCAGAAGCGTGTTCACAACCAGCAGGCCTACCTTTGCCGCCGCCACCACGCCGTCACCACCACCACGCTGCCACCACCACCACCACTGCCACCGCCACCGCCGCCACCGCCGCCGTCACCACCATCTCCAGCATCCTCTTCAATGTCGGTGTCGCTGTCCATGTGAAACTCTGGGGCTTGTTGAGGGAGTTTCGCTGTCAATTTCACGGATTCACCTTCGTCAGCTTTGCAACCTCCTCCTCCCCCAACTCCTTGCTCCACCTCCAAATCCTCAATATCAGTCTCACTTCCCGAACTCTGCAAATCTTGCTGCTGCTGCTGCTGATGATGGTGGCGGTGGCCAGGAGTGACGTCCAAGTCTTGGTCCGACCTCCTGGCGAGATTCGCCTGGGGTCGTCTCAAGGGGATTGGCTGAGATGCCGTTTGGTCTGTGGAACGTGACGGCGATAACGATCAAGGCCGGTTCCTGATGGAGCTGCCCGACCCTCCCCCCCAGACCCACCCCTACCCCTCCCCCCCACACCACCCCTACCCCACACCCCCCACACCCGCCCCTACCCCACACCCCCCCAGACCCGCCTCTACCCCCACACCCCCCCAGACCCGCCCCACCCCCACACCATCCTCCAGACCCCCCCACACCCGCCCCTACCCCACATCCCCCCAGACCCCCCCACACCCGCCCCACCCCACACCCACCCCCCCACACCGTCCCCCACACCCGCCCCCCCCCAGACCCACAATATTTACAGCCAAATACTGGAAGCGCTTGAAGTTGATTCTAAACGTGGAGGGAAAAACGGAGAACCCGGATAAAGATCCACACGACCACGGGGAGAGAGACAGAGAGAGACACAAACTCCAAATAAACAGCAGCAGCAGGCGTCAGGGTCGCGATCCAATCCATGACCTCCTGCATAGCAGGCGAGGTCCCCTCGCAACCGTGGGGAAATGTTATTACACACGAGTTTCACTCGCGTCGAATGAACGCTACGACCCACCGTCCCCCCCCCACCACGTTACAGACGAGACGAGGGAGACACGGACGGACAGAGTTAACGTCTTTCAACCTCGAGACGGAACGGCGTTAACCGACGATCGCGACGAGATTTCGGCGTCTCGCCAAGACCGGGCACGCGCTCACACGGTGATCACCTCTTGCGGAGTCAGTCTCGGACTCGGAAGATAAAAGTCCAGCTGCAAGCACTTCCTGGGAGCTGGGATCAGTGGGCCAGAGTCATTGCGCTCCTCCTCACTACAGCACGTAGACACACACACACAACAACAACCGTTGTTCGCCATCACCACGGCGCTTGTGCCACGCTAGGTACACCTTGAAGCTATCACGTGAAGTGTGAAATGCTCGCTGCTGCCAGAAGGTCACGGGACAGACTCAGTTGGCAGTCGTGGTGATAGCTCACTACAGTGACCTGTGATCCAGAGGTCGCTGGTTCTATTCCATCTCCTGGCACAACAGTTGAAACAATGGTAGCAAGATTAATAAATCAGTGCGGTTGAGAGGGCTGGTTCGGCGAGTGACCGTGTGGTTGAATGGTTGCATGGTTGAGTGGTGGCTTCAATGTAAGCCATGTCGTTGAGAGGCTGTGTCTTTGAATGACTGAACAGGTCGGTTGGTGAGTGACCGTGTGTGTGGTTGAGCGGTTGTGAGGTTGGGTAGGAGAGTGACCGTGCGATTGAGTGGTTGAAGCGGCTAAATGATTTGAGTAGTTGTGGAGTTGAATGTCGTTGGCGGTCTAGTGTTTGCGTAGTTGGCTAGCCTTGTGTGGTTACGTTAAATTTCGGGTACAATTTTAATTATCGCTGCTGCTGCTGCTAACATTCCAAGGCCTTAAACGGCCTTTAACCATTTCACATTCAACAACTCACGGCTTCTCCGATCCGGCGAGTTACAGCTGCCCCGTGTGCCGAGAACTAAGCCTCTGCGTCTGGGGTGACAGCGGGCCTTTGAATGCGCCAAGACCACGGAATGCCCTGGCCACCGGTGGCTAGACGGGCGAGCTCGCTCACCCTGTTGAGGTCTTCTCTAAAGACTCAACTCGTTTCGCCTGCAGGCCGACACTTCCCACGTATGACCAGTAGGCTCTGGACTTTGTAGCAACTCAGACTCTCGATTGTGCCCGTGCGGTTTGTCCGATTTGCGGATTAACCGCACCGTTGAGATTTCGACGTGAATTAACAACTCGTGGATTTTCCCCTTAAGCCCAAATTCATCATCTAAAAAACGGTTATACATTAATAATAATAGTTTTCTTTACCATTTTTTCTGGCAACAAAACTGACACCTTTTACAAGGTATCGTGTTTGCATTAACCACAATACCTGCGGTCAGAATGCAAACAAAAAACAACTCTGATAATGTGTGCATTCTCCTTGAAATTGATTGGTCCACACCAGAGACAGCTTTTCTTAGAGCCCAGTCCCACATGGTGTTCGACCATTGTTATTCTTGGAAATGTTTATTCCAAGTCACATGTTTAAACCGAACAAATATGTGCCCCGCTGAATCCAAAATCCACGCGATCGCCCCTACAGCACAGCAGTTGCATAACTTGACAACGGTGGGCGGAGTTTGATCGATGTTGATTGGCGTGGCTGTGCTGTCATCCACTGAGTGGGCTGAGTCTTTTGCACGGGAGCAGGGAAGTGTCATCACTGTGCACGCCGATGATCATCGAACAGTTCATCGTTCATTTTTGGCAGAGAGATCCGTGGGAATTTATTTATTTATTATTAATATCCGCGGCTGTCTTCCCCGTCATTAGCGAAGATAATCGTGAGTCTTACTATTATATTACAGGGAGGAACAATGTTCCACACTGCCCACCAGGGATTATTTAGCTGTCTGTCTGTCTGACTGTCTGTTTGTCTGTCGTACATAATATATAATACACACAGCTCTTTGATTGGTGGAGACCTTACAAACAGCTCTTTGATTGGTGGAGACCTACTGCCGGGTACGGAGAGGGGAGGTGCCTAAGGGAGGAGGGTCAGGGGAGGGGCCTAAGGAAGGGGGGAGTCAGGAGAGGGGCCTGANGGGGGGGGGGTCAGGGAGGGGCTTGAGGGGGGGTCAGGGGAGGGGCCTAACAGAAGGGGGGTTAGGGGAGGGGCCTAAGGGAAGGGGGGTCAGGGGAGGGGCCTGAGGATATGGGGGGGGGGTGGTCAGGGGAGGGGCCTAAGGGAAAGGGAGGGGCCTAAGGGGGAGGGGCCTAAGGGAGGGGGGGGCGATAGTTCAGGGGGCTGTCTGCCTGGCTACCTCAAGTCAAGTTATCTTGTATACACAGGTAGGAACAACAGGTTCCACACTGCCCACCAGGGATTATTTGTCTGTCTGTCGTGCACGAATGCGCTGTCCAACCAAGTTCCTACCTGCCCACTCCGAAGGAACGTGTTTACCAACATCGTGCTTGGCGCACCGAGATCCCCCGATGAAATGCGCCTCATGAGTGTAAACTGTTATTAGTATTAGGTGGTCGAGTGGTTGAGCGGTTAAACCTGTCTGGGACCACGGTGTCGGAGGGAGAGAGATGTTCATCAGCGATGGTTCTACCTGCGCACGTCACAACGCACGTCATACGCACGCTGCAAAACAGCCCGACACGCGACGCACAAGGTACATCCCCGCACACGCACGTCGTGACACACAGACACCACTCGTAACGCACACAGCACGTTACACCACGTACACGTCACGGCACGCGTTATCGTACAAGAGAGAGACAAAGACCGCCGTGTAGCCTTAACAGAATGTAGGGGCAAGTGCCGTTAGCGAGTGGCACCTATGAAGGCCGAGACAGCATATGAGGGGTACCAGCATCACGCAAGACTTGCTTTGTCTCCAAAGTAGTGATGTTTTACACATCGCACAGGTACTCATTTGAGGCCGAGTTGATCTAGAGTTGGTGGCCGTAAGCGGGAATCGAACTCGGGTCGCCAGGTTCGTCGTGCAGCGTGCTAACCGCTACACGACTGCTCCCCCTCACAGCGTACCAAGACAAAGACAAAAATCCCCAGATAGCTTCAACAGACTGTAGGGGCAAGTGCTGTTAGCGAGCAGCACCTATGAAGGCCGGCACGGCACACGAGGGGTGGGTGGCCAGCACCACGCCCGGCCGCCTTTGTCTCCCAGTGGCGAGGTTTACACACCGCACCAGGTACTCATTTGAGGCTGAGTCAACCACACACAATGCAACACGCACACTCGCACACAAAAATACCCAGCCACGCACTAACACCTCCACCACTCTCCTCTTTCCTATCCCATCCCCTCCGCTCACCTCTACCACCCTCCTCTCCCTTCTCATCCCTCACCTGCCCCTCTCCTCCTCCTCCTCTGATCCAAGCAGGAGGGGCTCCCGGTGGAGCCGGTGGCGATGACGCGTGGCCCCCGTCTCCTCCTCCCGATCTCCCCAGTAGGGGGGAGCCATGGGGGTTTCACCCAACACCAGCACCGCTCCACCCACAGCGCCCACATAGTCCTGCGTCTCCTCCAGCGGCAGCTGCCGCTGATGCCCTCCCTATAATGATGCACGGAATTACACAGAACAACAACAACACTGAGGGACACCCAGACCCAGGGCTCGAACCCAGGTTCTCAGCAATACTGGCGCAGTGTCCCTGACACAGCCATTATGAACCCACTGAGAGAGACCCAGACCAGGGCTCGAACCCGGTTCTCAACAATGCTGACGCAGTGTCTCTGACACAGCCATTATGAACCCACTGAGAGAAAGACCCTGACCCAGGGCTCGAACCCAGGTTCTCAGCAATACTGGCGCAGTGTCCCTGACACAGCCATTATGAACCCACTNAGAGAGAGACCCAGACCCAGGGCTCGAACCCAGGTTCTCAGCAATGCTGGCTCAATGTCTCTGACACGGCCATTATGAACCCAATTAGAGAGAGAGACCCAGACCCAGGGCTCGAACCCAGGTTCTCAGCAATGCTGACGCAGTGTCTCTGACACGGCCATTATGAACCCACTGAGAGAGAGACCCAGACCCAGGGCCTGAACCCAGGTTCTCAGCAATGCTGGCTCAGTGTCTCTGACACGGCCATTATGAACCCAATGAGAGAGNCACCCAGACCAGGGCTGGAACCCAGGTTCTCAGCAATGCTGACGCAGTGTCTCTGACACGGCCATTATGAACCCAATGAGAGACCCAGACCCAGGGCTCGAACCCAGGTTCTCAGCAATGCTGCTCAGTGTCTTGACACAGCCATTATGAACCCACTTAGAGAGAGAGACCCAGACCCAGGGCTCGAACCAGGATTCTCAGCAATGCTGCGCAGTGTCTTGACACGGCCATTATGAACCCACTGAGAGAAGACACCAGACCCAGGGCCTGAACCCAGGTCTCAACAATGCTGACGCAGTGTCTCTGACACAGCCATTATGAACCCACTTAGAGAGAGAGACAGATTTTCCCAGCTCTGTGCTCGAACCCAGACACCCAGCGATTGCAGGTNTCAGTGTCTCTGACACGGCCATTATGAACCCACTGAGAGAGACACCCAGACACATCATTGCACCAATGTCAACCCAATTCCCAAATTCTCAAACCCACCTCCTCCTCTTCTTCTTCCAGCCAGGATTCCTCTATTACCAGACCCTTCCCGGCCTTCCTTAGGAATCCCTGCCGATACATTCCCAGTGTCGGAATTCCCGGTGTCGGAATTGCCGGTGAAAGAATTCCAACTCCTGCTGATGATGAATCCTTCCCAGAATCCTCTCCCTTCCCCACATCCGATTCGATCCCCAACTCCGCCCACAATTCAGCAGTGGCGGCAGTTGACGGTTGGGGAATCTTGGAATTCTCGGATTCTGTCGCTCTTCCTTCTGGAATCCTTCCTCTCGCTTGTGTCTCTCTCTCGGAATTCCGGGATTCTTTCTCCCTACCTTCCCGTCCCGCCTCGCCGATCGATTCCCCTCTCCCGTTTGTCCGGTCAGATTCGTCGTGAAAAATATCCAAGTCGGAATCTGTCTCATCTTCTCCGCTGCAGCAGCAGCAGCAGCAGGGTGAACATCATCATCACCATCAGCAGCAGCAGCAACAGCAGCAGTATCATCATCATGGGCAGCAGCAGCAGCAGCTTCTCCGACGGGTTCCTTGTTCGAGACAGAGGCAGCGACGGTCCGGCTCGTACGGAAAATCGCCCGCACTTCTCCAAACGAGACGACGTCTCCGTCGCGAATCTCGTATCTGGCGTGGGCCGCAGGGTCAGGCGGCCCTCCGCGTGCCGTTCAGACTGCCCAGGTCTCGCACGAACGCCGCCGGGCTCTCGTCGCTGTCGTCGTCGTCGCCGCCGCCGTCGTCAGGAGGGGAGAGGCCTCGAAGGCGGCGTGACGTCGGGAGAGGGAGGCGACGGGCACGCAGACGCCGCACCCCGGGTCGCGTCCCACCACAGTCTCGCCGGCGAACAGGGGGAACTCTTGAGGTCGGAAGAGAGGGAGGGAGAGAGAACGATTGTACGTCCGTCCGTATGTCGGACTTCTTTTGCGCCGTACGTATCGGAGGTGCGGGGAAGGGCAACAAACTGAACACAAAAGCAGTTCTAAAGAAATGAGTTTGTCAACTTAGATGATGATTTAAAAGTGCAAAGTTCCCAGCGACATCCTGATATCGGAAGAGCGTTCCAGACGGCCGCAGAAGCGCATCCGAAAGTGCTCGACGGTTAGCCAAAAGCTGCTGCTGCTCCTGCGACGATCACCGGAGTTTGCGCGAAATGTAAAATATTTTACAATCTTGTCATATCGCTATCGCCATCATAAGATCGAAATATCCTAAGCTTTTCTTAGAGCCATATGAGACTAGGCTCTAAGAAAAGCTGTCTCTGGTGTGGACCAATCAGTTTCAAGGACAATGCATATATTATCAGAGTATTGTTTTTGTTTGCATTTGACTGCAAGTATTGTGGTTAATGTAAACATGATTCCTTGCAAAAGGGATCAGTTTTGTTGTCAGAAAAAAGAGGAAAACCCTATTAGTTTAGTAAGTACTGTGTGGTTAATGCAGTACTTGAGGTTTCTATTTTTGTGTTTGAGCATCATATCATTATTGCCAGAAAGGGTAAAACCTATTCTTATTTTTCATACAAATGAGACACACACATCAAAAACGAGACACACCATACCATGACGAGGCCAAATACATTAACAGGAAAGTATAGTAATCCTTGTATATACATTTTTATTTATTTTACCAGGTAAGGTCCACTGAGCTATAGAGATATTTTTAACAAATAATAGCTCAAAATGGCTTATCGTGTGGAAATTTATAGCAGCCAAATACTCTAAAAGCATGTTTCTAAATGTGGAGGGAGAAACCGGAGGACCCGGAGAAAAATCCCCGCGACCACGGGAGAGACATGAAAACAAGCGTCAGGGTCGGGATCGAACCCACGACCTCCTGCCTATCAGGCGAGGTAGTCAACGTCTCCTAGCCACTGATGATGAGAGAGAGACGCAAACTCCAAATATACAGCAGCAGGCGTCAGGGTCGGTGGGGAACCCACGACCACCTGTAGCCCAGGCGAGGTAGTTAACATCTCCTAGCCACCGTGATGATGAGAGAGAGACGCAAACTCCAAATATACAACAAGGCATCGTCAGGGTCGGGATTGAACCCACGACCACCTGTAGCCCAGGCGAGGTAGTTAACATCTCCTAGCCACCGTGATGATGATGATGAGAGAGACGCACACTCCAAATATACAATCAGCAGGCGTCAGGGTCGGGATCAAACCCACGACCTCCTGTACACCAGGCGAGGTAGTTGACATCTCCTAGCCACCGTGATGATGATGAAGAGACGCAAACTCCAAATATACAGCAGCAGGCGTCAGGGTCGGGATCAACCCACGACCTCCTGTACACCAGGCGAGGTAGTTAACATCTCATAGCCACCGTGATGATGATGAGAGACACGCAAACTCCAAATATACAGCAGGCATCAGGATCGGGATCGAACCCACGACCTCCTGCCTACCAGGCGAGGTAGTCAACATCTCCTAGCCACGTGATGATGATGAGAGAGACACGCACACTCCAAATATACAACGCAGGCATCAGGTCGGGTCGAACCCACGACCTCCTGTATACCAGGCGAGTAGTATCTCCTAGCCACCGTGTGATGATGAGAGACAAACTAAATATACAGCAGCAGGCGTCAGGTCGGGACCTCGAACCCACGACTCCCATAGCCATCGTGATGATGATGAGAGAGGACGCAAACTCCAAATATACAGCAGGCATCAGGGTCGGGATCGAACCCACGACCTCCTGCACACAGGCGAGGTAGTCAACATTCTAGACCGTATGATGATGAGAGAGAGACGCAAACTCCAAATATACAGCAAGGCCAGGGTCGGGATCGAACCCACGACCTCCTGCACACCAGGCGAGGTGTCAACATTCTAGCCACCGTGGATGATGAAGAGAACAAGCAAACTCCAAATACACAGAGCAGCACAGGCGCGGGTTGGATCGACCCACGACCTCCTGCCTACCAGGCGAGGTGTTAACATCTCATAGCCACCGTGATGGATGATGAGAGACACGTCCAAATATACAGCAGGGTCAGGGTTGGGATCGATCCTGCATGGCGAGGAGTGAACCTAGCCACATGATGAGAGAGAGAGACGCAAACTCCAAATATACAGCAGCAGGCATCAGGGTCGGGATCGAACCCACGACCTCCTGCACACCAGGCGAGGTAGTCAACATCTCCTAGCCACCGTGATGATGAGAGAGACGCAAACTAAATATACAGCAGCAGGCGTCAGGGTCGGGATCGAACCCACGACCTCCTGTAGACCAGGCAAGGTAGTCAACATCTCATAGCCACCGTGATGATGATGAGAGAGAGACGCAAACTCCAGATATACAGCAGCAGCAGGCATCAGGTCGGGATCAAACCCACGACCTCCTGCACACCAGGCGAGGGAGATCACATATAAGTTGTGTGTGCGGTTGTAGTCCAGTATACAAGTGTGTACAGTACTACACTTCAATCCATAATGACTGTAGTGGTGGACATTCCACATTCCCATGCCGAGACAACGCGCATGCGTGACTGTGTATAGAAGCGTGCGCATTACGACACTGTATCATTTGAATTATTAACGACGACACTTCAATTAACATCGTGTCGATGGCGGCAATTCCACGTTGCGCGCCGAGGCCAAGTCCATCCATTGCAGACAACGTGTGGGGAGCGGTGGCGCAACGGTTAGCGCGCTACGCTGCCCTACGAACCGACTAACAACGAGTTCGATTCCCACTCACGACCAACACCCAATGATATCGATTACCTCAACGTGCTCCTGGGCATCTCTCCTAGGTCGACTCAGCCTCAAATGCGTTACCCGGCGCTGTGTTGGTAAACGTCGCTCACTGGGGGAGACAAAGGCGGCCGGGAGTTGCCTTCGTCGGCTGCTGCTACTGACAGCCACTTGCCCGATAGTCTGCGAGAGGCTACGCGGGGGACTTTGCCTTTTAGCTGCTCCGACGTGAAGGTGACGGACTGAGATGGCGCAATGGATGGCTGCAGTCGACGTTAGTTGACGATAACAACAATAACAACAGTAACAACAACAATAACAACAACAATAACAACAACAGTAACAACAACAGTAACAACAACAGTTAAGAGTCTTCGTAGCCGTGCGGTGTTGTTGTGTTTTACCTGTCTCTGAGAAGCAATCGTGACCCAAGATTCTGAGGACTGCCACTGGAACATCTCTCATCATCGTCGTCTTCCTCCTCTTTTTCTTCTTCGTCTCATCTCCTTCGTCCTCGTCTCTCTCCACCAGCGCCTGCGTCTGGTCCAAGTTCATCCTCTCGAGGGTTGATGTGGGCGACTGGTCGACTTGTCAAGGGTTTGCAATGGCGAGCCGCTGCTGCTACTACAACAACATTGACGTTTGTGAGGTAAAATTTTTGTTGATTTTTTTTAATAAAACGGCTGCAAACAGAGTATTTAGCTCGTCAAGTGAATCGCGTGCGACGTGTTAGGCGTGTAATGTGTTTAGTTTGTTTAGTTTGTGTGTTCGTAGCTGCTTTGTTAACGCCGCTCGCCCGATGCGATTCGCGCGCTTTGTGAACGAGGGGTGGGCCGAGGCGTCCGCCTGTTAACTTTGGTGCGGATTTATATTACGTCGCGATGTAGAAAAAAACACTAATAACAGATAAAGTCTCTTATGTAAATGTGTATCGATGTACACTACGGTTATTATGCAGTTTCAAGAGCTGAACGGCTAATCATTTTTTCGGTTTTTATTTCGGTCGTGCACGTTTATAGAAGATTTTAACAAAAATTTATCCAACGCGTGAAATAGAACTTCGCGAGCGTAGACGCAAATATTGTAACTCGTTTAAATTTAAATCTTATTTGCGACTTCGGTGGCCAGAATCCTGCAACACGACCCGTGACGTCACGCGCCAACGCATCCTCACCCAAGATGGCAGCTTCGCGAGCCGCCATCTTGGTAAGGGGCTTACAAATTTGGGAGGGAGGCATTAATCCAGCAGTGGATAAACCACGGGGGTGTGGGTGATGAGTTCGCGGTAGTGATTTGCTTTAATGACACAGAGATGCATTCGATGACACACTCGGAGTAGAGGAGACGCGCATATTGATCAAGTTCAGATCCTTACCCAAGATGGCGGCGCGCAGCTTCACGTGCCGCCATCTTGGTATGGGCTTACGAGTGTGTGACTTCACCTCTAAAGGTTGTCTAAGTTCGTGCTTGGAAAATGCACGTTACTATGGCGGGGTGAATATTCTATCGATAGGAAGACCACAATCTTTAAAAATAAACACGCAAAAATTCACTCAACGCGCTTGCTATCATGTTTTGTCCTGTTGTTGTAAAGTACTGGATTGTGTTATTGATCAATTGGGGTCACAACAGCATCAACCATCGCCTCCTCCTGGCAGACTGATGCACAGGGACAGCTGCTGCTGGGGGTGCCCCTAGGATCGACCACACACACACAATCGTCGTCGGATGTTGGTGGTGGCCGTGAGCGGGAATGGAACCGGGTCGCCGGGTTCGTAGCAAAGCGTAGCGCTAACCGCTAGACTACCGCTCCCCACTGGGTAGCCACACACACACACACAGGTACGCACATACACGCGCACACACACGCACACAGGTACGCACGCACACAGGTACACACATGCACGCACACACAGGTACGCACGCACAGGTACGCACGCAAGCACGCAAGCAGCATCGCGTCCAGGAGGATTGACTCCTCGTCTTTAATGAAACACATGGGCGTGTGGCAACATTACACGCGTGTACGCGTACCACACGCACGGACACTGGGACCGCAAGGCCCTATTCCCCATCGCACCACTGCCGCCACCCTCACACCACCCGCCACCACCGCCACCCTCACACCACCACCGCCACCACNGCCACCACCGCCACCCTCGCACCCGGAAAAAAAAAATAAACCACGGTGCCGTTCTACCATTTTTGGCGCCAGCGAGGTCCACGCCGCCTGCCAGCCACCATTTCAACTCGAGCGCCGGATTCTGTAACGATGGAGGAAGAAGGTAGGGGGGCGGTGGTGGCGGTGGCAGAACTGAGCCAGCCGGGTTTGTTTATCCACCGCGGGAGCCGAGCCGTGCTGCTGCTGTTGCCGAGGATGACGACACACACACACGCCAAAGCGTCGCCGTGGCGATGTCGCAACGTCACGTCATCGCGACGCCGTAGCGACGTCACGTTGTCGTGGTGCGCACCGACTGACCGACCGACGTCGCCCTCAAACAAACGCGTCATTAGCCCCGCCCCTCCACATGGCCCTGCTTGGCCCCACACCTCCCCACCACTGAGCCAGATTGAGACGTCGTCCGCTTGCGAGGGCCCAAGGCGGTGACGGTGACGGTGGCAGCGTCTGCACCGCACGATTTGGTTCCGGTTCGTGTCGGCAAAGTCGGTGGAAAAACCACCCAGACAGCCGAGTGGCGCAAGCTGGGGCTGGGTTCGGATTTGCCAGTGGGAAAGCCGTATCGGAGGGGAGATGTAAGCTGTGTGTGTGTGTAGCACAGAGTGCTGTGTGTTGCACTGTGTGTGTGTAGTTTAGTATGTATAGTGTAGAGTGCTGTGTGTTGCACAGTGTGTGTAGAGTGTATAGTGCTGTGTGTGCGTGTAAAGTGGAGTATGGCAGAGTGCACGGCGTTGTTGGCGCGCTACAAGAAGAACTGCGTGTCCGTCCGCCGGGGAGGCTCCAGGGGGTCCGTCTCGTTGGCCTTGATGTTCTTGGGGGCCGCGGGCGAGACTGCAGCACGTTGTCAGGGAGCGGCCGCTCCGTCTTCACCTTCGTCACCTGGGCACGGCGGCGTGGGGGAGGGGGAGAGCAGGGGGGAGGGGGGAGAGAGGGGGAGGGGGGAGCAGGGGGAGGGGGAGAGCAGGGGGAGGGGGGAGAGGGGGGGAGGGGAGGGGGGAGGAGGAGGGGAGGGAAGGAGGGTGGGAGGGAGGAGAGGGTGGAGGGGAGGGTGGGAGGAGAGGTGGGAGGGAGGGTGGGAGGGAGGGTGGGAGGAGANGGTGGGAGGGGAGGGTGGGAGGAGAGGGTGGGAGGGGAGGGTGGGAGGAGAGGGTGGGAGGGGAGGGTGGGAGGAGAGGGGGGAGGAGAGGTGGAGTGGGGTTAGACCATCGTTACGAGAGTCGTTGTCGCGCGCCCATTACAGACGGACGTGCGGGCAGAGCCAGTGAGTGAGTGTTCTCGAGGAACCCTGCGGGAGTCCGGCAACGGGGCACCCCCCGCCCTGCCCCCCGGGGCAGCTGCCCCTGCCGCGTGGTGAACAAACACAGCGGCAGGGAGGTGAACAAACACAGCGCCTTGCCTTGCAGGGAGGGCATGCGGAGTCTGTCGGCAGGGGAGCAGATTTGCAATGAACCTTTTCTCTCTCCCAATACCAACACCCGGCCATTCGTCACCGAGTGGCGGTGACGACACCACGGCGCCTGTGCCAGGCCAGGTGGACACTTTGAGGCCACGTGGGAGCGTTGAAGGTTCGTTGGCGGGAAGTCAGGAGACAGACCCTGCAGGTGCCATGGGTTGGCTGACTGAGATGACCGGTAGATGCACCACCTGTACCCCCTACTGTGCCAGGCTAGGTGCAGGAGGTCACGGACAGACCCTGCAGGTGCCATGGGTTGGCTGACTGAGATGACTGGTAGATGCACCACCAGCTGTACCCCCTACTGTGCCAGGCTAGGTGCAGGAGGTCACGGACAGACCCTGCAGGTGCCATGGGTTGGCTGACTGAGATGACTGGTAGATGCACCACCAGCTGTACCCCCTGCTGTGCCAAGCTAGGTGCAGGAGGTCACGGACAGACCCAGCAGGTGCCATGGGTTTGGCTGAGTGAGATGACCACTGGTAGATGCACCACCAGCTGTACCCCCTCTCCCTCCCTCCACTCCCTCTCTTCCTCTCACCCATTGTTTTTCTCCCACTCTCCATATCTTTCTCTCCCTCCCACTCTCCCCCACTCTTCCCCCCACACTCCCACTCTCCCCCTCACCCTCCCACTCTCCCTCTCCCTCCCACTCCCCCCTCCTCTGCCCTCCCACTCTCCTCCCCCTCTCCCCCCGCACCTTTGAAAGCTCCCCCACTTCTCCCCCACTTCTCCCCCCACTTCTCCCCCACTTCTCCCCCACTTCTCCCCCCACTTCTCCCCCACTTCTCCCCCACTTCTCCCCCCACTTCTCCCCCACTTCTCCCCCACTTCTCCCCCCACCTCCCCCCCTCCCTCCCCCCACTCTCCCTCCCACTCTCCCTCCTACTCTCCCCACTCTCCCTCCCCCTCTCCCTCCCACTCTCCCTCCGCACCGTGGAAAGCTCCCCCCACTTCTCCCTCCCACTCTCCCCACTCTCCTCTNCCCCCTCTCCCCTCTCACCTTGGAGAGCTCCCCCAGGTCGGGGCGGACCCAGCCGAGCTTGTCGAGCACGCACGAGTCGAAGGCGCGCTGCGGCGCGCGGCAGTGCCGGAACTCCTGGTTCCCGCGCTCGTCCAGACATCCCCAGTACGCGTCAAACGGCTCCGCGCACTGAGACTTGATCTTCCTGAACGGCGGAGGGGAGGAGGGGAGGGGAGGAGGGGGCGTGGGACACACGGCGGCGTGATGTTGGCGGAGGCTCGCCTCACGGCTCAAAGGGTCGGGGGGGAGCGGAGCCGGGACACCGCTCACGTTCTCGCTACCCGTTTGGGTTTCAACGTCACTGCCGCAGCGATTTAAACTAAAACTAAAACACTTTTGTATTTTTAGATGCGGCCAAGGCCGTCACAAATGATAGCGGCTCAACAAAGTAGCATCATCGTCGTCGTCGTCATCGTCGCGTGGAAATTTATAGCAGTAGACAAATACTCTAAACGCATAGGAACAGAGAGAGACCCATAGATGAAGAGAACAATAGAGATACACAGAGATGAGTAGAGACCCATAGAGATACGTAGAGATACATAGATGAATAGCGATCCACAGATACAGAGACCCACAGACTAAACTAACATTTAACTATTTTTATTTTACCAGGTTAACTCCCACTGAGCGTCTATGTAGCTAATTTCAGAAGCGGCCAAGGACGTCACAAATGATAGCGGCTCAACGAAGGGGCTAATCACGCGGAGACTTATAGCAGCAGCCAAATAAATACTCTGAAATCGGTGATGTCGATTCGAAATGTGGAGAAAAATCCACGTGACCACCGGGAGAGGGACACCGCAAACTCCGAATATACAGCAGCAGGCGTCAGGGGTGGGATCGAACCCACGACCTCCTGTGTACTGGGCGAGTAGTTAACATCTCCTAGCCACCGTGATGATGAGAGAGAGAGACGCAAACTCCAAATATACAGCAGGCGTCAGGGTGGGATCGAACCCACGACCTCCTGTGTACCGGGCGAGGTAGTCAACATCTTCTAGCCACCGTGATGATGATGATGATGAGAGAGAGACGCAAACTCCGAATATACAGCAGTTGTCAGGGGTGGGATCGAACCCACGACCTCCTGTGTACCGGTCGAATTAGTTAACATCTCATAGCCACCGTGGCACCTCAGGTTGTCAAGCGGTCTCGGCATGTTAACCAGAAACTCGCACAGACACCCCCCTAGATAGACATTCCAGATCCACAGACTCGCCGAAGAGACCCGCAGACTCGCACCGACCGAGATGCGATTGCAGCGTGTTCGCAAGCGCAGCAAGTTGACATGCCCCGAAGGTCTTACAAACAGACCCATAGACTCACGAGTTGCGTGGATTCATGCGTACCTCCGATGAACGCGGCTGGTTACGAGAGAAGTTATAATAATAGTTCAATTTGTAATGCGCGCAAATTTGCAGACGTAGTGGCCGCAACTCAGAGGCGCGGAGCCAAGCTCAGTCGCTCGAAAGCGTGATTATAGAGGTGAGTTTTTAAGTCTCTCTTGAAGGAGGCGATTAAGGTGATGCTGCGAATGTGCAGAGAGATATCGTTCCAGACTGTTGGGCTGCCACCGAGAAGCAGACGTGACCATCCTGGATCTTGGTATCAAGAGGAGGTCGTGAGTCGCGCTGCGCAGACATCTGCCGTGCGCTGCGCTGCAAGTTGTCAATAATGAAGAAAGGTACGGCGGGCAGGCGGATATGAAGGCATTGTGGCAGAGCCCAACAGACGTGCAGAAATGAATTTCGCGGTCAACACGAAATGACGAAATTGAGGCTCGCAATTGACCCACGGCCGGTACGCTTCCACCCGTGGTCTGCACGACTGGGAGGGCGATATAACCGGTGGAGAAAAGCCGCAGCGCTGAACTGGGAAGGGCTGCGGGAGGCGAGCACCTGAAGAAGTCCAGCGTGCAGTTGGTGACCTTGCGCCCCTCGGCCAGACACTTGCGGGGTCCTTCTCCTCCCAGCGACATAGCATGAACTCCTGTGACACACCGCACGTGGCACGGATCAATACACAGCCAACACCCGGCCATTCGTGACGATGGCGTCACCACGGCACCTGCGCCAGGTGCACTTCGAGGCCACGTGAAGTGTCGAAGGCTCGCTGATATGTTCAAGTTCATGTATTAGGTATAGCCCTGTGAGCCATTCAGCTCTTGAATCGGGTGCAACCGCAACAAACAGAAAACAAAAATATCAACAAGAAAGCATCTTAAAGTGACTATGTGCAAACAGAAAATACAAGAAAAGACAGCAAAATATTGCAGAAACAGCAACGTACACCATCACTGTGTGCAAAAATCCAGTGGGATGCAAGTACTACAACAAACAAACATGGCCAAACCAAAAAACTTTTCAAAATCACCAAAATAAAGCCATAAAGGCAATGAAACAGCGATCATAGGAACTAGGTGGTCTCGGAGAGACCCCGGTGCCATGAGTTGGCTGACTTGAGATGACCAGTAGATGCACACCAACAACTGTGCCAACTTGCTGCATTTTAGCCGCCCGAGGCTCCACTCGTTGCGAGCGTCGCTCCTCCGCCCTCCGTTGTTTCTGGAGGGCGACTTCCTCCAACTGCCCAAGTAGCGTCCTTCACGAGCCTCCTCCATAAGCACGTGGGCCAGACACCACACGTGGCACAGACAGATGACGTAGGGAGGCCCAGGATCAGTTCAGATAACCGTCATTGGTGTTGGCCGTGAGTAGGAATCGAACTCGGTTCGCCGGGTTCATAGCGCGGCGTGCTAGCCGCTCCACTACCACTCCCCACACAATCAACACACACAAAGACAAAGATCCCCCGTGTAGCCTTAACAGACTGTTGGGCAAGTGCTGTTTGCGGGTAGCACCTATGAAGGCCGGCACGGCACACGAGGAGGTGGGCGGGCCAGCACTTTGTCTCCCCATGGCCATATTTACACACGCACCAGGTACTCATTTGAGGCTGAGTCGACCTAGGGGAGGCCCAGGACCAGTTCAGATAATCGTCACCGGTGTTGGTGGCGGTGAGCAGGAATCGAACCCAGATGGCCGGGTTCGTAGTGCAGCGTAGCGCTAACCGAAACACAACCGCTCCCCACACACACAGTACAACACACACAGAACAACACACACAGACCAACACACACAGAACAACACACACAGAACAACACACACAGTACAACACACACAAGAACAACACACAGTACAACACACAGAACAACACACACACAGTACAACACACAGAACAACACACACACAGTACAACACACAGAACAACACACACAGTACAACACACACAGAACAACACACCGTACAACTGTATTAACATCTCTAATTTCAACACCATGTGTGTATGTAAATATAAAACAACACTATGATAAATAATTATAATCTACACTGTACCTTGTTGTGGAGATGCTGACACTTGCCATCATGATTACAATGCATTCATTCCACACGACGGTAGTAACAACTGTAATTCCAACACCACGTCTCTATAAACATATAATGTATAAGTAATAAAACGTGTGCCGTACTTGGCCCTTCCCCCTCTCCAACCATTATATATACGGAGTGGTAGCTCTTGTAATCTCTCATTTACTTGATACAGCTGTCGTGGCTGTGACGGTTCCACCTGAAGACGGAAGCTTGTGTTGCCTCCGAAACGTCGTGATTTTTATTTTATTTAACTTTTATTAATCTTAATTTTTTACCTACGTGACTTTACCGAAAAAACCTAAGAATATGAATATAACTTTAACCGGCTGGCCTCCCTTGCTATAGCAATGCTGACACTTGCCATCATTACTACAACGCATCTTGCATGCCACCATAGACGTCAACACACCATACAACTGCAGTAACATCTATAATCCCACACCATGTGTGCAAATATAAAACAACATTAACTATGGTAATGAAATTTAACCGGCTGTCTGCCTTGCTGTAGCAATGCTGACACTTGCCATCATTACTGCAACGTATCTTGCATGCCACCAAAGACGTCAACTACCACACATCTGCAGTAACATCTATAATCCCACACCACTATGTAAATATAAAACAACAATAACTATGATCATGAACTTTAACCGGTAGGCCTGCCTTGCTATAGCAATGCTGACACTTGCCATCATTACTGCAATGACTTGCATGCACTACACACCACACAACTGCAGTAACATCTATAATCCCACACCACTATGTAAATATAAAACAACAATAACTATGATCATGAACTTTAACCGGCTGTCTGCCTTGCTGTAGCGAAGCTACTGACCCTTCATTACTGAAACGAATCTTGCATGCCACCATAGACGTCAATGCACTACACACCACACGAACTGCAGTAACAACTACAATCACAACACCACGTCTCTATACACAATGTGTACGTCAATATAAGATAACTTAAGTGATGAACTTTAACCGGCATGTCTGCCTTGCTGTAGCAAAGCTACTGACACTTCATTACTGCAATGCATCTTGCATGCCACCATAGACGTCAATGCACTACACACCACACAAACGCAGTAACAACTACAATCACAACACCACGTCTCTATACACAATGTGTACGTCAATATAAGATAACTGAAGTGATGAACTTTAACCGGCATGTCTGCCTTGCTGTAGCAAAGCTACTGACACTCTGCCATCATTACTGCAATGCATCTTGCATGCCACCATAGACGTCAATGCACTACACACCACACGAACTGCAGTAACATCTATAATCACAACACCACGTCTCTATACACAATGTGTACGTCAATATAAGATAACTGAAGTGATGAACTTTAACCGGCTGGCCTGCCTTGCTGTAGCAAAGCTACTGACACTTGCCATCATTACTGCAATGACGTCAATGCACTACACACCACACAAACTGCAGTAACAACTACAATCACAACACCACGTCTCTCTCTATACACAATGTGTACGTCAATATAAGATAACTGAAGTGATTCATCTTCTTGGTTCTTTCTCCAAGAAGATGAATCCCTGCTGTCACGAAAGCTTTAAATCGATAAAAATTGAAGTGATGAACTTTAACCGGCGGGACCGCCTTGTCGTGGAGATTCTATCCGACACTTGCCATCATCATCACACAACGCACGCCACACACCCTAGTAACCACCACAATCACAACACCGGTAACTATAACGTGTACATAAACACAAGACTACAACAACAACAGCAGCAGCTAACGTAGTGAGGCCTACCTTGTTGTGGAGGTCGCAGTGCGAGCCGAGGTGATGGGACGCGGCCTTGAGTACAGCCGAGGAGACGTCTACGGCTGGCGCCCGCAGCTCCTCGGCCGAGGGCACCTGCAGCAGAGACATCGCCGCCGTCAGAAGCTCGCTGGTGCCGTCTTAATTGCCCTAATTGCGACTTAATTGCGACTTAATTGGCCCCAATCGCCCCAGCAGCCCGCCAGCCTCAGAGGAAGGTCACCGGCCAGTGAGGCGCGCCGTCATTGGTCGGCGTGGGAGACGGGAGGCGGCTGCGGATTGGCTCGCGTGGTTGATGGTGGGTGGGGTGAGGGGGGTTTGAGGAGTAAGGCGAGCGGTGATTGGCTTAGAGAGATACTTACACAGACTTACACAGAGACTTACACATAGACACGGATACTTACACAGAGACACATAGACTTACATAGAGACACACACAGAGACACAGAGACTTACACAGAGACACATAGACTTACACAGAGACACATAGACTTACACAGAGACACATAGACTTACACATAGACACAGAGACACAGAGACTCACACAGAGACACATATCAACCCTATGTGTCCTGACTTATGGGCCACCCTGTAGGAACGTTGGTTGCTCGGTCAATGGCCTGCAGGGTCAACGGCGCGTGGTGTATTCCACAAATATGCCCGACTGTGAGGGCGGGCACAAGCCGGCGTGAGTAGGTGAAACGTTGAGTTTTATAAGGGCACCACGGGGTGACCAGCCCCTCCCCACCCAGCCCCACCCCTCCCACCCTCCCCACCCAGCCCCTCCCCACCCTCCCACCCTCCCCTCCCCACCCAGCCCCTCCCCTCCCTACCCAGCCCTCCCCACCCTCCCCACCCAGCCCCTCCCACCCTCCCACCCAGCCCCTCCTCACCCTCCCACCCAGCCCCACCCTCTCCACCCAGCCCTCCTCACCCAGCCCCTCTCCACCCAGCCTCTCCTCCCCTCTCCACCCAGCCCCACCCCTCCCATTTTTGGATTCACGACGACGGACACAATAATCCCCTGTGGGCTGGTGGAACCAGGAGGTTCCTACCAGTATAACAACAACAACAGCAACCCCGATGTGTCTTGAACTTTGGGCCACCATGCAAATGATTTCCTTTGAATGCCACAGCCGCAGTATGTGCTGTGAACGCGGATTAGCGCTCCGTGTCCGCCAGAGGGCAACAGCAGCGACTTTCACCACCCGCGGCACCGTTCAACGATGCCGCCAGTATCGTCATTATCTCTCTCAGCCACTCTCTCTCTTTCTCTCCAGGCTGCTGGCTAACAATCCATGCGGCGTGTGGAACACGATCCGATTTCATCGCTACATCTCCTGGCGGGTGTGTGGTGGGGGCTACGTCCTTGTCAGCTTGCGTGTGTGTCTGTAAGCTACGTATCGAATGCGTGTGTGTGTGAGTACGCCACGTGTGTAAGCCGTGCGTGTGTGTGTGTCAAGCCACGTGAGTGCTGTATTACGCCATACACGCAAGTTACACGTGTAGGTATGTGTCCATCAGCTTGTGCAATATCACTGCGTAATGTATGCAGGCTATTTAAAAGTCGCGTGCACAAACCAGGAAGTATGTTTGCAAGGAATGTGTGTGTGATGTGTTTAAGGTATGGGTGTGTGTGTTGTGTATAAGCTATGTGTGTGTGTGTGATGTTTAAGGTATGTGTGTATGTGTCGGTGGTATGCGTTGTACATTCTGCCAGCAAGTGGGTAAGTGGTAGGGGGCTGAGGAGCTGGCTAACCTGCCCTGCAGAGTTGCCCCACCGGTCTGACCAGATCCAGACTTGGGGAGGGGTGAGTGNGTAGGTAGGTGAGTGGGTGGGTGGGTGAGTGGGTGAGTCGGGGTCGAGGTGAGCCCACGATGGGTGTTGTTATAGAGGTAGGCGGGGGAGGTGGCGAGCTCACATCCCCTGTGCGTGCTCACGAGCTCACCTGGACACACAGGTGAGGGTGCTGCTGCTGCTGCTGTCGGAGCCGTGTGCCCCAACCTGGGCTCGCCTCAGGTGAGTGCTGGACACGTGTGGTGGTGAGGGTGGAGTGAGGGTGAGGGTGGGGTGAGTGAGTGAGGGTGGGCTGAGTGAGGGGTGAGGGTGGGTGAGGGTGGGGTGAGGGTTGGGTGAGGGTGGGTGAGTGAGTGAGGGTGGGCTGAGTGAGGGGTGAGTGTGGGGTGAGTGAGGTGAGGGTTGGGTGAGGGTGGGGTGAGTGAGTGAGGGTGGGCTGAGTGAGGGGTGAGTGTGGGGTGAGTGTGGGGTGAGGGTGAGGTGAGGGTTGGGTGAGGGTGGGGTGAGTGAGTGTGGGCTGAGTGAGTGTGGGGCGAGGGTGAGTGAGGGTTGGGTGAGGGTGGGGTGAGTGAGTGAGGGCTGAGTGAGGGGTGAGTGTGAGGTGAGGGTGCTGCTGCTGCTGCTGGAGTTGTCAGAGCCGTGTGCCCCAACCTGGGCTCGCCTCAGGTGAGTGTGGACACGTGTGGTGGGTGAGGTGAGTGAGGGTGGGGTGAGTGTGGGGTGAGGGTGAGGTTAGTGTGGGGTGAGTGTGAGGTGAGTGTGAGGTTAGTGTGGGGTGAGTGTGAGATTAGTGTGAGGTGAGTGTGAGGTGAGTGTGAGGTGAGTGTGAGGTGAGTGTGGGCTGTGGGGTGAGTGAGATTAGTGTGGGTGAGTGTGGGGTGAGTGTGGGGTGAGTGTGAGGTGAGTGAGTGTGTGTGGGCGAGTGAGTGAGTGTGAGTGAGTGTGAGGTGAGTGTGGGTAAGTGAGTGAGTGTGAGATGAGTGTGGGGTGAGTGAGATGAGTGTGGGGTGAGTGAGTGTGAGGTGAGTGTGAGGTGAATGAGTGAGGGTGAGGTGAGTGTGAGGTGAGTGAGTGAGTGTGAAATGAGTGTGGGTTGAGTGAGATGAGTGTGGGGTGGTGAGTGTGAGGTGAGTGAGGTGAGTGTGAGATGAGTGTGGGGTGAGTGAGTGTGAGGTGAGTGAGTGTGAGGTGAGTGTGGGTTGAGTGAGTGAGTGTGGGGTGAGTGTGGGTGAGTGTGAGTGTGAGGTGAATGAGTGAGTGTGAGGTGAGTGTGAGGTGAGTGTGAGGTGAGTGTGAGTGAGTGAGTGAGTGTGAGATGAGTGTGGGTTGAGTGAGATGAGTGTGGGGTGAGTGAGTGTGAGGTGAGTGTGAGGTGAGTGTGAGGCGAGTGTGAGGTGAGTGAGTGTGAGATGAGTGTGAGGTGAGTGTGGGGTGAGTGAGTGTGAGGTGAGTGTGAGGTGAGTGTGAGGCGAGTGTGAGGTGAGTGAGTGTGAGTGAGTGTGGTGAGTGTGGGGTGAGTGAGTGTGAGGCGAGTGTGAGGTGAGTGAGTGTGAGATGAGTGTGAGGTGAGTGTGGGGTGAGTGAGTGTGAGGTGAGTGTGAGGTGAGTGTGAGGCGAGTGTGAGGTGAGTGAGTGTGAGATGAGTGTGGGGTGAGTGAGCGTGAGGTGAGCGTGAGGTGAGTATGAGGTGAGTGTGAGGTGAGTGTGGGTTGAGTGAGATGAGTGTGGGGTGAGTGAGTGTGAGGTGAGTGTGGGTTGAGTGAGATGAGTGTGGGGTGAGTGAGCGTGAGGTGAGTGTGAGGTGAGCGTGAGGTGAGTGTGAGGTGAGCGTGAGGTGAGTGTGAGGTGAGTGTGAGGTGAGTGTGAGGTGAGCGTGAGGTGAGTGTGAGGTGAGTGAGTGAGTGAGTGTGAGGTGAGCGTGAGGTGAGTGTGAGGTGAGTGTGAGGCGAGTGTGAGGTGAGTGTGAGGTAAGTGAGTAAGTGTGAGATGAGTGTGGGTTGAGTGAGATGAGAGTGGGGTGAGTGAGTGTGAGGTGAGTGTGAGGTGAGTGTGAGGTGAATGAGTGAGTGTGAGGTGAGTGTGAGGTGAGTGTGAGGTGAGTGTGAGGTGAGTGTGAGGTGAGTGAGTGTGAGATGAGTGTGGGTTGAGTGAGATGAGTGTGGGTGAGTGAGTGTGAGGTGAGTGTGAGGTGAGTGTGAGGTGAGTGTGAGGCGAGTATGAGGTGAGTGTGTGTGAGATGAGTGTGGGTTGAGTGAGTGAGTGAGTGTGAGGTGAGTGTGAGGTGAGTGTGAGGTGAGTGTGAGGTGAGTGTGAGGTGAGTGTGAGGTGAGTGTGAGGCGAGTATGAGGTCAGGGTGGAGTGAGTGAGTGTGGGGTGAGTGAGTGAGTGTGGGGTGAGTGAGGGAGACAAAGGCGGCCGGGCGTGGTGTCGACCACCCCACAACCACCCCTCGTGTTGAGCTCCCGCATTCCCAATCACCCAACAGCCCTCGAGGCGACACGGGGGGGAGCGGTGGGAGAGCGGTGGGGGAGCGGTGGGGCGAGCGGTGGGGCAGCGGTGGGGGAGCGGTNGGGGGAGCGGTNGGGGGAGCGGTGGGAGAGCGGTGGGAGAGCGGTGGGGAGCGGTGGGGAGCGTGGGGGAGCGGTGGGGGAGCGGTGGGGAACGGTNGGGGAGCGGTGGGGGAGCGGTGGGGAGCGGTGGGGGAGCGGTGAGGAGCGGTGGGGGAGCGGTGGGGGAGCGGTGGGGGAGCGGTGGGGAACGGTGGGGGAGCGGTGGGAGAGCGGTGGGGAGAGCGGTGGGGGAGCGGTGGGGGAGCGGTGGGGCGAGCGGTGGGCAGCGGTGGGGGAGCGGTGGGGGAGCGGTGGTGCAGCGGTAGGCGAGCGGTGGTGCAGTGGTAGGGGAGCGGTGGGGAGCGGTGGGGGAGCGGTGGGGGAGCGGTGGTGAGCGGTGGGGAGCGGTGGTGGAGCGGTGGTGCAGCGGTGGGGGAGCGGTGGGGGCAGAGAGAGAGAGCCGAGTTCGATTCCCGCACACGGCCACCCACCAGCAGCGATGATGGCAACGATTTGCACCGGCCTCCCTAGGTCGACTCGACCTCAAATGAGTGAACCTGGTGCTGTGGTGTAACTATCGCCGCGAGGGAGACAAAGGCGGCCGGGCGTGGGGCTGGTCACCCCAACCCCATCGCAGTGGCGGCCGCCTTCACAGGCTGCTGCTGCTCGCTAACAGCACTTGCCCCAAAAGTTAGTTTAGGCTATACGGGGGATCTTTATCTTGCGTGTACGCGCGTGTGTGCGCGCGTGTGTGTGTGTACGCGTGTTTACGCACGCGTGTGTGTGTGTACGAACACGCGTGTGTGTGTGTACACGTGTGTGGGTGTATACGTGTGTGTGTGTATACACGTGTGTGTGTACACGTGTGTGTGTGTGTACGCACGTGTGTGGGTGTACGCGTGTGTGTGTGTACGCACGTGTGTGGGTGCACGTGTGTGGGTGTACGTGTGTGTGTGTACACGTGTGTGTGTGTGCACGTGTGTGTGTGTACACGTGTGTGTGTGTGTACACGTGTGTGTGTGTGTGTGTGTACGCGTGTGTGTGTGTGTACACGCCCGGGTTCGATTCCGCTCACGGCCAACACCGGCGACGATTATCTGCACCGGCCTCTCCTAGGTCGACTCAGCCTCAAATCAGTAACCCGGTGCAAGGTGACTGAACAACGCCACTGGGGAGACAAAGGCGGCCGGGCGTCGTTAGGGCGATACGGAGTTGGGGAGTGGATCTTTGACTTTCAATGGCACTGCGCGTGCAGCTAACAAACACAAAGGTTACCCGTGTAGCCCTCACAGACGTGCCGGGGCAAGTGCTCTTAGCGATGCAGCGCCCAGTGAAAGGCGGAACGGCACACGTGGGAGGAGGATGGGTGGGCGAACAGCGCCACGCCCGTCCGCCTTTGTCTCCCATGCGGCTCTTGCCCGCGTACCACCCTCGGGGTGAGCGCACAACCCTAGAGGAACTGCTCTGGCGGTGAATGCCTCTCAGGGGTGGGCTAACCGCTGCGCCACCGCTCCCCCCACACACACACACGCGAGTCTATCTGGATGTGTCTGTGTCGTGGGATCGATCTGGATGTATCTGGGATCGATCTGGATGTGTCTGTGTCGTGGGATCGATCTGGATGTATCTGGGATCTATCTGGATGTGTCTGTGTCGTGGGATCGATCTGGATGTGTCTGTGTCGTGGGATCGATCTGGATATGTCTGGGATCGATCTGGATGTATCTGGGATCTATCTGGATGTGTCTGTGTCGTGGGATCGATCTGGATGTGTCTGGGATCGATCTGGATGTGTCTGTGTCGTGGGATCGATCTGGATGTGTCTGTGTCGTGGGATCGATCTGGATGTATCTGGGATCGATCTGGATGTATCTGGGATCTATCTGGATGTGTCTGTGTCGTGGGATCGATCTGGATGTATCTGGGATCTATCTGGATGTGTCTGTGTCGTGGGATCGATCTGGATGTGTCTGTGTCGTGGGATCGATCTGGATGTGTCTGTGTAGTGGGATCGATCTGGATGTATCTGGGATCGATCTGGATGTGTCTGTGTCGTGGGATCGATCTGGATGTGTCTGTGTCGTGGGATCGATCTGGATGTATCTGGGATCTATCTGGATGTGTCTGTGTCGTGGGATCGATCTGGATGTGTCTGGGATCGATCTGGATGTATCTGGGATCTATCTGGATGTGTCTGTGTCGTGGGATCGATCTGGATGTGTCTGTGTCGTGGGATCGATCTGGATGTATCTGGGATCTATCTGGATGTGTCTGTGTCGTGGGATCGATCTGGATGTCTCTGGGATCGATCTGAAATATTGAAACGTTGAATTGAATTTTTTTTCTAAAACCGTTACTGTCACCCCTGTGTTTTTTAAAAATCGAATTCCGCAAAACGCAAATTGTTGGTTTGTGCCACGACCCCAGAATAGCCGTCCAGACGCTACAATCCCCGCGGCAAGATGCCTCCAAGTCGGCTTCAAGATTACAAAGAGAGCGAGAGAGAGCGAGAGAGCGAGAGAGAGCCAGATTAGACGTGTGAGCAAATGAAAGTGAAATACTGAACAACAGACATGAGACAGTTTGAGTAGAGACACGGTGATGGCATAGCCATAAGCATGAACATCATTTGTCTTCTCGACAGACCTGTGCTTCACCTGAGGACGGCTGCTTGCGTTGTGGCCGAAACGTCGTGAGAATTCTTTTATAATGTTTTATTGTTATTATTTTATTATTTCCATTCTACGTGACTTTACCGAAAGAACCAAGAAGATGAATCCGTTTAAAGCTTTCGTGACTGCAGGGATTCATCTTCTTGGTTCTTTCGGTAAAGTCATCACGTAGAAGGGAAATAATAAAAGAATAAAAATAAAACATAATAAAATACAATTCTCACTGTATTTTACTAAGTAGTATTTTTATTATTTTATTATTTCCCAATTCTCACTATTTTAATGTTGAAATCTCATTATTTTATTATTTCCCAATTCTCACTGTAGTTTAAAATGTTGTATTATTATTTTATTATTTCCCAATACGCACTATATTATAATGTTTTATTTTGATTATTTTGTTATTTCCCAATTCTCAATGTATTTTATCACGTTGCATTTTTATTATTTATTATTTCCCAATTCTCACCATATTTTATTCTGTTGTANTTTTTTATTTTTTTACTTCCCAATTCTCATGTATTTAATTATTTTTATTATTTTATTATTTCCCAATTCTCACTGTACTTTATGATGTTTTATTTTATTATTTATTATTTCCCTTCTACGTGACTTTACCGAAAGAACCAAGAACATGAACATCCACTCATTCAACCGATGTCATCACAAACTAAAGCTAAACATTTTTTTTATTTTAGAATCTACCTGGCCAACGAAGTGGCCGATATCATCATCATCGTCGTCGTCGTCGTCGTGTGGAAACTTATAGCAGCAACCGCGTGGCGTGTTGATTCTAAATGTGAGGGGAAAAACCGGAGGACCGGAGGAAAATCCACGCGACCAGGGAGAGAGAGAGACTCCGAATATACAGCAGCAGGCGTCAGGGTCGGGATCGAACCCACGACCTCCTGCCTACCAGGCGAGGTAGTCAACATCTCCTAGCCACCGTGATGATGATGAGAGAGACACGCAAACTCAAATATACAGCAGCAGCAGGCGTCAGGGTCGGGTCGAACCCACGACTCCTGTAGACCTAGCGAGGTAGTCAACATCTCCAGCCACCGTGATGATGATGATGAGAGAGAGAGACGCAAACTCCGAATATACAGCAGCAGGCGTCAGGGTCGGGATCAAACCCACGACCTCCTGCACACCAGGCGAGGTAGTTAACATCTCGCAGGGTTAGAGGAGACCTCACCATCACGATCACCGTACTAATCTTCATCCAGCAGTTGTCTTTAGGTTGTTGTCCTCCGAAACCTCCGATCAGCGCGGTCGCCGACGTACGTTGACGCGAAAGAAGTTCAACATCCACACGACAAAGTACAATTACACAATTAACGATGACCCCCTCCTTCTCTCACCCCCCTCTCAACCTCCCCTCTCACCCCCTCTCTCACCCCCCTCTCACCCCCTCTCACCCCCCTCCCCCCTCTCACCCCCCCTCCCCCTCTCACCCCCCCCTCCCCCACGCAGAATGGAGTTGGCGTCTCTCCTCTCCGACGCGCTCCCCTGGGCTCCCCCGTCTCTCGCCTCCCTCCCCCGCTCCTCCCCCGCTCCTCCCGCTCCTCCCGCTCCTGGCCGGTGCGCTGCTGGCGCTGGCGGCGCTGCTGCTGGCGCTGCGCCGGCTGCGCCAGCTGCTGTTCGGCCCGCTGGAGGTGGTGCGGGCGATGCACGACACGGCTACCTGCCCCCGAGGCGGGGTGACGCGGGAGGAGGCGGCGAGAAACGTCGCCCGCCGGCGCCAGCGCGGCGACCTGCCCCCGTCTACCCCAACGGCTGGTACCGCGTCGTCGACTCGAGCCGCGTGCCACCCGGGCAGGTGGTGCCGCCGTCCTGCTCGGTGAGTGACCGTCGCGTGAGTCGCTGAGGTTCGAGGCCGACCGTGGAGTCGTGAGATTATTTTTGTCTCGGGGTCTCGGATCTGTCGAGTGAATCGCTTTTTGTCGTGACGTTTGTTGACTTTTTTGTTGTTGTTGTTGTTTTACTCGTCATGTTATTTTTTTACACTTGTTTATGTGAATTGTATTTATTGCAGACACTCGCCCACATACTCGCCCACCTACTCGCCCAGCCACCTACTCACTCCGCCATTCACTCAGCCACTGACTCACCCTGTCGGTCGCTCACTCGCTCGCTCGCCCACCAACTGACTCACCCACCAACTCACTCACCCACCAACTCACTCACCCACTCGCCCACCCACCCACTCACCTACTCGCCACCAACTCACTCACCCACTCGCCCAGCCACTCACTCACCCACCAACTCACTCAACCACCAACTCACTCGCCCACCCACCCACTCGCCCACCCACTCACTCACCCACCAACTCACTTACCCACTCGCCCACCCACTCACTCACCCACCAACTCACTCACCCACCAACTCACTCGCCCACCCACCCACTGGCCCACCCACTCACTCACCCACCAACCCACTCACCCACTCGCCCACCCACCCACTCACTCACCCACTCGCCCACCCACTCACCCACTCACTCACCCACCTACTCACTCCGCCATTCACTCAGCCACCCACTCACCCTGTCGGCCACTCACTCGCTCGCTCCTCACTCGTTTGCTCCTCATCCGCTCGCCCACTCGCTCAGAACCCGGCTGACAGGCCAGATTCGGTACGGGGTCGGCTGCAGAGGGGCGAGTTCTCAGAGTGCCACTCGAAGCGTCGCCTCACAGCCCTGGCAGTCGTGGAGTGGCGACAACGAGCCTCATGCCCCCCCCCAACCCCCCGGGAACAGAACCTTGACCCTCGCGAGGAGGAGGAGGGACCTCATGGGATCGATTATACAGCGGGTGTGTGTATGTGCACGTGTAGGGGTGTGTGTGTAGGTGTGTGTGGGAGCGGTGGTGCAGCGGTTAGCGCTACACTACCACTATGAACCCGGCGACCCGGGTTCGATGCCACTCATGGCCAACACAGGTGACGATTATCTGAACCGGTCCTGGGCCTCCCTAGGACGACTCAGCCTCAATTGAGTACCTGGTGCGGTGTGTAATTATCACCACTGGGGAGACAAAGGCAGCCGGGCGTGGTGTTGGCCATCCACCCCCTCGTGTGCCGTGCCGAGCTTTATAGGTGCTCGCTAACAGCACTTGCCCCTCCAGCATGTTAAGGCTACACGGGGCGTCTTTGTATATGTAATGACGAGTTGACATTCTTGTCTTGAGATGGTTTCTTTATTGTAGAGACACGTTCACTCGAACCGGCGGAAACCACCACCGCAACAGCCCCGAGTCTCCCACGCATCTCCCGTACACAGGTCCGAGGCCCCCCCCCCCCTTCCCGAACCTTCTAGCTGGTTCTAGACACTCGCTCCACAGCTGACTCCACCGTCCTCTTCCGTCACTGACCACTCTCCTATTCTTGATCATTCCCGTGGCCACCAGTCACTCGCACTGGAGGCTGACTCCCCTGTCATTACCTCCCGTGCACTAGTCCACTCACACTGCAGGCTGACTCCCCTGTCATTACCTCCCGTGGCGACTAGTCCACTCACACTGCAGGCTGACTCCCCTGTCATTACTCCCGTGGCACTAGTCCACTCACACTGCAGGCTGACTCCCCTGTCATTACCTCCCGTGGCCACTAGTCCACTCGCACTGCAGGCTGACTCCCCTGTCATTACTTCCCGTGACCACTAGTCCACTCACACTGCAGGCTGACTCCCCTGTCATTACCTCCGTGACCACTAGTCCACTCGCACTGCAGCTGACTCCCCTGCCATTACTTCCCGTGGCCACTAGTCCATTCATACTGCAGCTGACTCCCTGTCATTACTTATCGTGGCCACTAGTCCACTCACACTGCAGGCTGACTCCCCTGTCATTACCTCCCGTGACCACTAGTCCACTCGCACTGCAGGCTGACTCCCCTGTCATTACTCCCGTGGCCACTAGTCCACTCACACTGCAGGCTGACTCCCCTGTCATTACCTCCTGTGACCACTAGTCCACTCGCACTGCAGCTGACTCCCCTGCCATTACTCCCGTGGCCACTAGTCCATTCATACTGCAGGCTGACTCCCGTGTCATTACTTATCGTGGCCACTAGTCCACTCGCACTGCAGGCTGACTCCCCTGTCATTACCTCCCGTGGCCACTAGTCCACTCACACTGCAGGCTGACTNCCCTGTCATTACCTCCCGTGGCCACTAGTCCACTCACACTGCAGGCTGACTCCCCTGTCATTACCTCCCGTGCCACTAGTCCACTCGCACTGCAGGCTGACTCCCCTGTCATTACCTCCCGTGGCCACTAGTCCATTCATATATCAGGCTGACTCTCCTGTCATTACCTTAATCCCAGTGGAGTGGTTTGCACTACCGGCTTCATCCTCCTCCTCCCTCCCTCCGGAGAGTGGCATCCGGCGACGGCTCCGCGTTTCCCCTTCCTCGTTGTGGGGGGCTTGGGGCGAGCGGTGGGGAGGGGGGGGGCTGGGGGGGGGGTAGAGAGGGAAGTGAGGCGAGAGTGGCGTACATGCGGGAAGGCATGCGCGTGACACACTGACAGTCGCCCGGCCCCCAGGTCTCGAACCCGGCCTCTGGGCGATGCAGGCCACGTGACCCTGACGTGACCCTGACGTGACCCTGACGCGACCCTGATGCGACCCTGACGTGACCCTGACGTGACCCTGACGTGACCTCTGTGTCCACACCTTCTGCTTCTTCTGGGATGGCATGTGAGGGGGTTGCAACGGGATGACAAGTTGATGTCGAGAATCGATGTGGCACCAGGCGGCTTGGTGAGTAGCCGCGCGCGGGTTCGTTTCGGATTGCCGGTGAACGATCCGATTCGGGGCGATCGCTCACGATTAACGCTCACGCGATGTCGTGAGGCTCGGGCGGGCTGGGTGGGTCTCGGGCTGGGTGAGCCTTGGGCTGGGTGAGCCTTGGGCTGGGTGAGCCTTGGGCTGGGTGAGCCTTGGGCTGGGTGAGGCTTGGGCTGGGTGAGACTCGGGCTGGGTGAGATTTGGACTGGGTGAGGCCTGGGCTGGGTGAGACTTGGGCTGGGTGAGACGGGCTGGGTGAGACTGGCTGGTGAGACGGGCTGGGTGAGACTTGGGCTGGGTGAGACTCGGGCTGGGTGAGCCTTGGGCTGGGTGAGGCTCGGGCTGGGTGAGACTCGGGCTGGGTGAGATTTGGGCTGGGTGAGGCCCGGGCTGGGTGAGACTTGGGCTGGGTGAGACGGGCTGGGTGAGACGGGCTGGGTGAGACTTGGGCTGGGTGAGACGGGCTGGGTGAGACTCGGGCTGGGTGAGACCCGGGCTGGGTGAGACTCGGGCTGGGTGAGTCTCGGGCTGGGTGAGACTTGGGCTGGGTGAGACTTGGGCTGGTGAGGCCCGGGCTGGGTGAGGCCCCGGGCTGGGTGAGACTTGGCTGGATGAGACGGGCTGGGTGAGACTCGGGCTGGGTGAGACTTGGGCTGGGTGAGACTTGGGCTGGGTGAGACTCGGGCTGGGTGAGACTTGGTCTGGGTGAGACTTGGGCTGGGTGAGACTTGGGCTGGGTGAGACTCGGGCTGGGTGAGACTCGGCTGGGTGAGTCTCGGCTGGGTGAGACTCGGGCGGGCTGAGACTCGGGCTGGGTGAGACTCGGGCTGGGTGAGTCTCGGGCTGGGTGAGTCTCGGGCTGGGTGAGTCTCGGGCTGGGTGAGACTCGGGCTGGGTGAGGCTTGGGCTGGGTGAGGCTTGGGCTGGGTGAGACTCAGGCTGGGTGAGGCTTGGGCTGGGTGAGACCCGGTCTGGGTGAGTCTTGGCTGGGTGAGACTCGGGCTGGGTGAGATTTGGGCTGGGTGAGGCCCGGGCTGGGTGAGACTTGGGCTGGGTGAGACGGGCTGGGTGAGACTCGGGCTGGGTGAGATTGGGCTGGGTGAGACTCGGGCTGGGTGAGCCTTGGCTGGGTGAGTCGGGCTGGTGAGACGGGCTGGGTGAGATTTGGGCTGGGTGAGCCGGGCTGGGTGAGACGGGCTGGGTGAGACTTGGGCTGGGTGAGACGGGCTGGGTGAGACCCGGGCTGGGTGAGTCTCGGGCTGGGTGAGTCTCGGGCTGGGTGAGACTTGGGCTGGGTGAGACTTGGGCTGGGTGAGGCCCGGGCTGGGTGAGGCCCGGGCTGGGTGAGACTTGGGCTGGATGAGACGGGCTGGGTGAGACTCGGGCTGGGTGAGACTCGGGCTGGGTGAGTCTCGGGCTGGGTGAGACTCGGGCGGGCTGAGACTCGGGCGGGCTGAGACTCGGGCTGGGTGAGACTCGGGCTGGGTGAGTCTCGGGCTGGGTGAGTCTCGGGCTGGGTGAGACTCGGGCTGGGTGAGGCTTGGGCTGGGTGAGACTCGGGCTGGGTGAGTCTCGAGCTGGGTGAGATTTGGGCTGGGTGAGACCCGGGCTGGGTGAGACTTGGGCTGGGTAAGACTCGGGCTGGGTGAGACTCGGGCTGGGTGAGACTCGGGCTGGGTGAGACTTGGGCTGGGTGAGACTCGGGCTGGGTAAGACTTGGGCTGGGTGAGCCTCGGGCTGGGTGAGACTCGGGCTGGGTGAGCCTCGGGCTGGGTGAGACTTGGGCTGGGTGAGACTCGGGCTGGGTGAGACTCGGGCTGGGTGAGACTCGGGCTGGGTGAGACTCGGGCTGGGTGAGACTTGGGCTGGTGAGACTCGGGCTGGGTGAGTCTTGGGCTAGGTGAGACTCGGGCTGGGTGAGACTCGGGCTGGGTGAGACTCGGGCTGGGTGACTCTCGGGCTGGGTGAGTCTTGGGCTAGGTGAGACTCGGGCTGGGTGAGTCTTGGGCTAGGTGAGACTCGGGCTGGGTGAGACTCGGGCTGGGTGAGACTCGGGCTGGGTGAGTCTTGGGCTGGGTGAGACTTGGGCTGGGTGAGACTCGGGCTGGGTGAGTCTTGGGCTGGGTGAGTCTTGGGCTGGGTGAGCNCGGGCTGGGTGAACTTGGGCTGGGTGAGACTCGGGCTGGGTGAGACTCGGGCTGGGTGAGACTCGGCTGGGGAGTCTCGGGCGGGTGAGACTTGGGCTGGGTGAACTCGCTGGGTGAGACTCGGGCTGGGTGAGCTTGGGCTGGGTGAGACTTGGGCTGGGTGCGCCAACTCGCTATCACAGCACTTGCCCCGGCAGTCAGCCGAGGCTACACGGGAGATCTTTGTCTTTGCGTGCGCTAACTCGCTATTACAGCACTTGCCCCGGCAGTCGGCTGAGGCTACACGGGGGATCTTTGCCTTTGCGTGTGCCAACTCGCTATCACCGCACTTGCCCCGGCAGTCAGCCGAGGCTACACGGGGGATCTTTGCCTTTGCGTGCGCTAACTCGCTATCACAGCACTTGCCCGGCAGTCGGCTGAGGCTACACGGGGATTTTTGTCTTTGCGTGCGCTAACTCGCTATCACAGCACTTGCCCCGGCAGTCGGCTGAGGCTACACGGGGATCTTTGCCTTTGCGTACGCCAACTCGCTATCACAGCACTTGCCCCGGCAGTCAGCCGAGGCTACACGGGGGATCTTTGCCTTTTGCGTGTGCCAACTCGCTATCACCGCACTTGCCCGGCAGTCAGCCGAGGCTACACGGGGGATCTTTGCCTTTGCGTACGCCAACTCGCTATCACCGCACTTGCCCCGGCAGTCAGCTGAGGCTACACGGGGCATCTTTGCCTTTGCGTGCGCTAACTCGCTATTACAGCACTTGCCCCGGCAGTCGGCTGAGGCTACACGGGGCATCTTTGCCTTTGCGTGCGCTAACTCGCTATCACCGCACTTGCCCCGGCAGTCAGCCGAGGCTACACGGGGGATCTTTGCCTTTGCGTACGCCAACTCGCTATCACCGCACTTGCCCCGGCAGTCAGCTGAGGCTACACGGGGCATCTTTGCCTTTGCGTGCGCTAACTCGCTATTACAGCACTTGCCCCGGCAGTCGGCTGAGGCTACACGGGGCATCTTTGCCTTTGCGTGCGCCAACTCGCTATCACAGCACTTGCCCCGGCAGTCGGCTGAGGCTACACGGGGGATCTTTGTCTTTGCGTGCGCCAACTCGCTATCACAGCACTTGCCCGGCAGTCGGCCGAGGCTACACGGGGGATCTTTGTCTTTGCGTACGCCAACTCGCTATCACCGCACTTGCCCCGGCAGTCGGCTGAGGCTACACGGGGGATCTTTGTCTTTGCGTGCGCCAACTTGCTATCACAGCACTTGCCCCGGCAGTCGGCCGAGGCTACACGGGGATCTTTGTCTTTGCGTACGCCAACTCGCTATCACCGCACTTGCCCCGGCAGTCGGCTGAGGCTACACGGGGGATCTTTGTCTTTGTCTTTGCGTGCGCCAACTCGCTATCACAGCACTTGCCCCGGCAGTCGGCTGAGGCTACACGGGGGATCTTTGTCTTTGCGTGCGCTAACTCGCTATTACAGCACTTGCCCGGCAGTCGGCTGAGGCTACACGGGGCATCTTTGCCTTTGCGTGCGCCAACTCGCTATCACAGCACTTGCCCCGGCAGTCGGCCGAGGCTACACGGGGGATCTTTGTCTTGCGTACGCCAACTCGCTATCACCGCACTTGCCCCGGCAGTCGGCTGAGGCTACACGGGGGATCTTTGTCTTTGCGTGCGCCAACTTGCTATCACAGCACTTGCCCCGGCAGTCGGCCGAGGCTACACGGGGATCTTTGTCTTTGCGTACGCCAACTCGCTATCACCGCACTTGCCCCGGCAGTCGGCTGAGGCTACACGGGGATCTTTGTCTTTGTCTTTGCGTGCGCCAACTCGCTATCACAGCACTTGCCCCGGCAGTCGGCTGAGGCTACACGGGGGATCTTTGTCTTTGCGTACGCCAACTCGCTATCACCGCACTTGCCCCGGCAGTCGGCTGAGGCTACACGGGGGATCTTTGTCTTTGTCTTTGCGTGCGCCAACTCGCTATCACAGCACTTGCCCCGGCAGTCGCTGAGGCTACACGGGGATCTTTGCCTTTGCGTACGCCAACTCGCTATCACAGCACTTGCCCCGGCAGTCAGCCGAGGCTACACGGGGGATCTTTGCCTTTGCGTGTGCCAACTCGCTATCACCGCACTTGCCCCGGCAGTCAGCCGAGGCTACACGGGGATCTTTGCCTTTGCGTACGCCAACTCGCTATCACCGCACTTGCCCCGGCAGTCAGCTGAGGCTACACGGGGCATCTTTGCCTTTGCGTGCGCTAACTCGCTATTACAGCACTTGCCCCGGCAGTCGGCTGAGGCTACACGGGGCATCTTTGCCTTTGCGTGCGCTAACTCGCTATCACCGCACTTGCCCCGGCAGTCAGCCGAGGCTACACGGGGATCTTTGCCTTTGCGTACGCCAACTCGCTATCACCGCACTTGCCCGGCAGTCGGCTGAGGCTACACGGGGATCTTTGTCCTTTGCGTGCGCTGCCCCGCGTGTGTGTGGCGGCGGTGGTGGGCACGCGCTCGACAAGCGACAACTCGCCATGGAGACGGAACCAGCCGGGCAAAGGTAAAGGTGCCACACCCCACCCACCCCAGGTAGCCTGACAATGACCGTTGGGCCAAGTGCTGCTAGCGAAGGCCGGGCACGTGGTGACCTTTGACACGCGAGGAGCCGTCGTGGGGCCGTGCCCCACCCCCAAGGGAGATCACACGGAGACGGCGCAGACCCACGGATCCCACTAAATCCACGGATCCCACGGATCCCACTAATCTCACGGCACTAATCCCACGGCCACTAATCCCACGGATCCACTAAATCCCACATCCCACTATCACGGCACTTCCCACGGCAGTCGTCCCAGGATTCACGGGGGATNCCACTAAATCCACGGATCTCCGTGCGCGGATCCACTAATCCCACGGATCCCACTAAATCCCACGGCACTAATGGATCCCACTAAATCCCACGGATCCCACTAATCCACGGATCCACTAATCCCACGGATCCCACTAATCTCACGGATCCCACTAAATCCCACGGATCCCACTAATCCCACGGATCCCACTAAATCCCACGGCCCACTAATCCCACGGATCCCACTAAATCCCACGGATCCCACTAATCCCACGACCACTATCCCACGGACACTAATCCCACGGATCCCACTAAATCCCACATCCCACTAACTCACGGATCCCCTAACACGGACCAGTGCGCCCACGGATCTCACGGATCCCGGGCACTAAATCCCACGGATCTCCGTGCGATCCCACGGATCCCCTAATCCCACCCCACTCCCACGGCTAAATCCCACGGATCCCACTAAATCCCACGGATCCCACTAAATCCCACGGATCCCACGGATACCACTAATCTCACGGATCCCACTAATCCCACGGATCCTACTAATCCCACGGATCCCACTAATCCACGGATCCCACTAATCCCACGGATCCCACTAATCCCACGGATCCCACTAATCCACGGATCCACTAAATCCCACGGATCCCACTAATCCCACGGATCCCACTAATCCCACGGATCCCACTAATCCCACGGATCCTACTAATCCCACGGATCCCACTAATCCACGGATCCCACTAATCCCACGGATCCACTAATTCCACGGATCCCACTAATCCACGGATCCCACTAATCCCACGGATCCCACTAATCCACGGATCCCACTAAATCCCACGGATCCTACTAATCCCACGGATCCCACTAATCCCACGGATCCCACTAATCCCACGGATCCCACTAATCCCACGGATCCCACTAATCCCACGGATCCCACTAAATCCCACGGATCCCACTAATCCCACGGATCCACTAAATCCCACGGATCCCACTAATCTCACGGATCCCACTAATCCCACGGATCCAGTGCGATCCCACGGATCTCACGGATCCCAGGGATCCCACTAAATCCCACGGATCCCACTAATCTCACGGATCCCACTAATCCCACGGATCCAGTGCGATCCCACGGATCTCACGGATCCCACTAAATCCACGGACCCCACTAAATCCCACGGATCTCCGTGCGATCCCACGGCTAACGGCATCGCAGTCGACGCGAGCGGAAAGTTTTTTTTTTAAGTGTGGGAGGGAGGGAGTGGTGGCGCAGCGGTTAGCGCCGGGCTACCAACCGGCACCACGCCCCGACGCACGCGCGGACCCGCACGCGCACAGGTGGTGCACGCGCGTCGCGCGCGCGGCGTCGCCATGGCGACCAGGTGACTACAGGTCACGGCAGGGAACAGCGCCCCTCTACAGGTACGCGCATGCCGAGGTGCGTGCCAAAGACAAAGAGGAGGAAACATCACCACCACCACATTGATGTTCATCCAGCAGTGGATAGAGGATGGTGATGACACTGAGAGACAGAGAAGCCACGTGTACGAGAGAACACACGCAGGGCTAGAGGAGANACCATCACCACCACATTGATGTTCATCCAGCAGTGGATAGAGGATGGTGATGACACTGAGAGACAGAGAGAGAAGCCACGTGGACTAGAGAACACACGCAGGGCTAGAGGAGACACCATCACCACCACATGTATCTTCATCCAGCAGTGGATAGACCAATTGTTGACCGCCCTCGGTATTTCCGCAATGCGTCCGCCGTCATCGCATTCCTCTTCTGCTCGAACCAAAAACAAGACGAGAAAGACCGCAGGGAATGCGACTCGTGGTGAAGGTGACAGTAACAATACTGCTGCTGCTGCTGCAGCTGTAAACTTGTGGTGTGAAGCCACCGCTTTAGAAGGTTCACAATCAGTTCCGGATTATAGTAGTAGCTACTACACGTGTAGCTGCTACTACACGTGTAGTAGTACTACTACAGTAGCTGCTACTACACGTGTAGTAGTACTACTACACGTGTAGCTACTACTACACGTGTAGTAGTAGCTACTACTACATGTGTAGTAGCTGCTACTATACGTGTAGTAGTAGTAACTACACACATGTAGTAGTAGCTACTGGCCCAGCACTTTCAAGGGCCCCGCGCTAAACGCTTCCAAGCTATCAATTCCGGTTCGGTGATTCTGCACTTGCTCTATTACTACAGTACTATACCGCCTTCAACTTTTACGAACGACTGGGTGTTTAAGGTGAGCGATTTGTCGTTTAATCTGGCTGAAGAGCAAATGAGAAAAAACAATAACTTTACCGCGCGAGTAAAACATTTGCGGTTTTATTATATTTATGTTTCATTTCATTGAGGGCCCCTTTATAGCAACAAAAGCTATAGGCCCCGCACTCGCTTCATGCGGCACTGGTCAGAATGTCCATGCCCCGGAGACACTGGTTCAAGTCCCCTGCAGCTGTGTGGGTGTCTGTGTGTGTGTCTGTGTGTGTGTCTGTGTGAGTGTGTGTGTGTGTGTCTGTGTGTGTGTGTGTGTGTGTGTGTCTGTGTGTGTGTGTGTGTCTGTGTGTGTGTCTGTGTGTGTGTGTGTGTGTTGTGTGTGTGTGTGTGTGTCTGTGTGTGTGTGTCTGTGTGTGTGTGTCTGTGAGTCTGTGTGTGTGTGTGTGTGTGTGTGTGTGTCTGTGTGTGTGTGTGTCTGTGTGTGTGTGAGTGTGTGTGTCTGTGTGTGTCTGTGTGTGTGTGTGTGTGTGTGTGTGTGTCTGTGTNTGTGTGTGTGTCTGTGTGTGTGTGTGTGTGTGTGTGTCTGTGTTGTGTGTGTGTGTGTGTGTGTCTGTGTGTGTGTGTGTTTGTNGTGTGTGTGTGTGTCTGTGTGTCTGTGTGTGAGTGTGTGTGTGTGTCTGTGTGTTGTGTCTGTGTGTGTGTGTGAGTGTGTGTGTGTCTGTGTGGTGTGTGTGTGAGTGCTGTGTGAGTGTGTGTGTGTGTGTGAGTGTGTGTGTGTCTGTGTGAGTGTCTGTGTGGTGTCGGTGTGTGTCTGTGTGAGTGTGGTGGTCTGTGTGTGTGTGTGTNGTGTGTGTGTGTGTCTGTGTGAGTGTGTGTGTGTCTGTGTGAGTGTGTGTGTCTGTGTCGAGTGTCTGTGTGAGTGTGTGTCTGTGTGAGTGTGTGTGTCTGTGTGAGTGTGTGTGTCNGTGTGTGTGTGTCTGTCTGTGTGTGTCTGGTGTGTCTGTGTGTGTGTGTGTCTGTGTGTGGTGTCTGTGTGTCTGTGTGTGTCTGTGTGTGTGTGTGTGTGTGTCTTGTGTCTGTGTGTCTGTGTGTGTCTGGTGAGTGTGTGTGTGTGTCTGTCTGTGCGTGTGGTGTCTGTGTGGTGTGTGTCTGTGTGTGTCTGTGTGTGTGTGCGTGTCTGTGTGAGTGTGTGTCTGTCTGTTGTCTGTGTGTGTCTGTGGTGTCTGTGTGAGTGTCTGTCTGTGTGTGTGTCTGTGTTTGTCTTGGTTCTGTGCGTGTGTGTGAGTGTTGTGTGTCTGTGCGTGTCTGTGTGTGTCTGTGCGTGTCTGTGTGAGTGTGTGTGTCTGTGTGTGTCTGTGTTTGTCTGTGTGTGTCTGTGCGTGTCTGTGTGAGTGTGTCTGTCTGTGTGTCTGTGTGTCTCAGGGGTGCGTATTGGCGCTACCATAAACCTCCAGATACTGGTTCAAGCCCCTGCAGCTGTGTGTGTGTGTGTCTGTGTGTATGTCTGTGTGCGTGTCTGTGTGATGTCTGTGTGCGTGTGGTGTGTCTGTGTGTCTGTGTGCGTGTCTTTGTGCGTGCTCTGCGTGTGTTCTGTGCGGTGGTGTGTCTGTGTGTGTGTGTGTCTGTGTGTGTGATGTGTCTGTGTGTCTGTCTGTGTGTGTCTCGAGTGCGAGACGGTAGTGTAGCGGGTATCGCGCTCCGCTATGAACCCAGCGACCCGGGTTCGATTCCTGCTCACGGCCAACACCAGTGACGATTATTTAAACCGGTCCTGTGGCCTCCCTTAGGTCAACTCAGCCTCATGAGTATCTGGTGCGGTGTGTAAACGTCGCCACTGGGAGACAAAGGCGGCCGGGCGTGGTGCTGGCCACCCACCCCTTCGTGCGCCGTTCTGTTAAGGCTACACGGGGATCTTTAGCTTTGTTTATCTCAGGGGTCCATAATGGTCGTGTCGGAGACCATGAGAGGCTAGGTTCAAGCCCTGGGTCTGTGTGTCTCAGAGGTTCACGATGGCCGTGTCGTTGACCATGAGATGCTAGGTTCAAGCCCTGGGTCTGAGTGTCTCAGGGGTTCACGATGGCCGTGTCAGAGACCATGATGGGCTAGGTTCAAGCCCTGGGTCTGTGTGTCTCAGGGTTCACGATGACCGTATCAGAGACCATGATGGGCTAGGTTCAAGCCCTGGGTCTGTGTGTCTCAGAGGTTCACGATGGCCGTGTCGTTGACCATGAGATGCTAGGTTCAAGCCCTGGGTCTGTGTGTCTCAGGGGTTCACGATGGCCGTGTCAGAGACCATGAGAGGCTAGGTTCAAGCTCTGGGTCTGTGTGTCTCAGGGGTTCACGATGACCGTGTCAGAGACCATGATGGGCTAGGTTCAAGCCCTGGGTCTGTGTGTCTCAGTGGTTCACGATGACCGTGTCAGAGACCATGAGATGCTAGGTTCAAGCCCTGGTCTGTGTGTCTCAGGGGTTCACGATGACCGTGTCAGAGACCATGAGATGCTAGGTTCAAGCCTGGGTCTGTGTGTCTCAGGGGTTCACGATGACCGTGTCAGAGACCATGAGATGCTAGGTTCAAGCCCTGGGTCTGTGTGTCTCAGTGGTTCACGATGGCCGTGTCAGAGATCATGAGAGCCTAGGTTCAAGCCCTGAGTCTGTGTGTCTCAGTGGTTCACGATGGCCGTGTCAGAGACCATGAGAGCCTAGGTTCAAGCCCTGGGTCTGTGTGTCTCAGTGGTTCACGATGGCCGTGTCAGAGACCATGAGAGCCTAGGTTCAAGCCCTGGGTCTGTGTGTCTCAGGGTTCACGATGGCCGTGTCGTTGACCATGAGATGCTAGGTTCAAGCCCTGGGTCTGTGTCTCAGGGTTCACGATGTCGTGTCAGAGACCATGAGATGCTAGGTTCAAGCCCTGGGTCTGTGTCTCAGGGTTCACGATGGCCGTGTCAGAGACCATGAGAGGCGATGTTGAAGCCCTGGGTCTGTGTGTCTCAGGGGTTCACGATGGCCGTGTCAGAGACCATGAGAGGCGATGTTCAAGCCCTGGGTCTGTGTGTCTCAGGGGTTCACGATGGCCGTGTCAGAGACCATGATGGGCGAGGTTCAAGCCCTGGGTCTGTGTGTCTCAGAGGTTCACGATGGCCGTGTCAGAGACCATGAGAGGCGAGGTTCAAGCCCTGGGTCTGTGTGTCTCAGAGGTTCACGATGGCCGTGTCAGAGACCATGAGAGGCGAGGGTCAAGCCTGGGTCTGTGTGTCTCAGAGGTTCAAGATGGCCGTGTCAGAGACCATGAGGGGCTCGGTTCAAGCCTGGGTCTGTGTGTCTCAGGGTTCACGATGGCCGTGTCAGAGACCATGATGGGCGAGGTTCAAGCTCTGGGTCTGTGTGTCTCAGGGGTTCACGATGGTCGTGTCAGAGACCATGAGAGTCTGGGTTTAAGCCCTGGGTCTGTATGTCTCAGGGGTTCACGATGGCCGTGTCAAAGACCACGTGGGCTAGGTTCAACCCTGGGTCTGGTGCTGGGGTACGATGGCCGTGTCAGAGACCATGCTAGGTTCAAGTGGGTTTGTCTCAGGGTTCCATATTGTAGAGACTTAGAGTCTAGGTTCAAGCCCTGGTCTGTGTGTTCAGTTCCATGCGGTCAGGACCATTAAGTCTAGGTTCAAGCCGGTGGTGTTTCAGGGGTTCACGATGGTGTCGAGACCATGANAGGCGAGGTCGGCCTGNGTCTGGTGTCTCAGGGGTTCACGACTACCTCGCTGGTGNGCAGGAGGTCGTGGTCGACGACCCTGACGCCTGCGCTGCTGATGTTGGAGTCTCTGCTCCCGCTGTGGTCGTGTGGGTTTGTCTCCGGGTGCCACATTGTAGAGGACTTCACCACGCGATGAGAGTCGTTGTCGCTGCTGATTTCCACGCGACCAGGACAATGATGACGACGATGACGACGGTGATGATGATGATGATGACGATGATGACGACGACGATGATGACGACGACGATGACGACGACGATGATGATGACGACGATGATGATGACGACTGATGATGATGACATCGGCCACTCCTTCTTTGAGCTGCAATCATTCGTGATCGCCAGAGTCGCTTCAGGAGACGAGAGAATGAGCAACGCAGCTCAGTGGGGCCCTGCAACCTAGTGCAATACCAAATAGTTGAGTTCGCTTTCAAGACCACCCGCATCTCCCCTCCCCTCCTCTTCCAGGAACCACAAACCCTGCCGGCATGTACCTCCACCTGTACACGGGCTGCTTGCGAGACAAGTTTCATATCCTCGCCCCCCCCCCCGTACCCTCCCACACTGATGAGACCGCATGCAGCATTGGTGTTCATCTAGCTGTGGATCTACCATGGCTGGTGGTGATGGTGGTGGTGATGGTGTTGGTGGTGATGGTGGTGATGGTGATGGTGGTGGCGGTGGTGATGATGGTGGTGGTGATGGTGGTGGTGATTGGTGATGGTGGTGGTGATGGTGGTGGTGATGGTGATGGTGGTGGTGATGGTGGTGATGATGGTGATGGTGGTGATGGTGATGGTAGTGGTGATGGTAGTGGTGATGGTGGTGGTGATTGGTGATGGTGGTGGTGATGACTGGCTGATGCACCACCTGTGCCCCTACTGTACCAATAGACACATACACACTCACAGACACACACACAGACACACACACACATACACACACAGACACAGACACACAGACAGACACACAGACAGACACAGACACACACACAGACACACAGACACACACACACAGACACACACACAGACACACATACAGACAGACACACAGNCACACACAGACACACACACAGGCATCTCCTCGTGTATCCTCACTGGTGGTGTTGGTGGCCGTGAGCGGGAATCGAACTCGGGTCGCCCGGGTCGTAGCGCAGCGCTCACCACTACTACATCACCGCTCCCACACACACTGGCACACACGCCGTGCGTGCCTGTGTGTCGCCGTGCGTGTGTGTGCGTGTGTGTGTGCGTGTCTGTGTGTGTGTGCGTGTGCGCGTGTGCGTGCGTGTGTGTACGTGCGTGCGTGTGTCTGTGTGTGTGTGCGTGTGCGCGTGTGTGTGTTGGCGTGTGTTGTGTGTGTGCGTGTGTTGTGTGCGTGCGTGTGTGTGCGTGCGTGTGTGTGTTGCTTGTGTGCGTGTGTGTGTGTGCATGCGTGTGTGTGTGTGCGTGTGTGTGTGCGTGTGTGTGCGTGTGTGCGTGTGTGTTGCGTGTGCGTGGAATGTGGCGCATCTCGTCCGCGATGAGCACATCGGGGAAGCATGACGACGATTTGGCAGAGAGAGTGACGGGAGCACGAGCCGCACTGCATGCACACCTCCACACGCACACACAGACACACACAGACACACACACTGACACACACACACAGACACACACACCTCCACACGCACACACACACACTGACACACACACACACACTGACACACACAGACACACACACACACACACACGACACACACACACAGACACACACAGACACACACACACACCTCCACACGCACACACACACACACTGACACACACAGACACACACACACCTCCACACGCACACACACACTAACACACACACACACCTCCACACGCACACACACACACAGACACACACACACACCTCCACACGCACACACACACACTGACACACACAGACACACACACACACCACACGCACACACACACACTGACACACACACTGACACACACACAGACACACACACACGCCTCCAAAACACAACCGCCATTCGCCACTAAGTGGCGGTGACGTCACCACGATGCTTGTGCCAGGCTATGTGCACCTTGAGGCCACGTGAAGTGTCGAACGCCCGCTGGCAGGAGGTCACGGGCAGACCCAGGTGCCGTGACTGACTGAGATGAGTGGCTGATGCACCACCTGTGCCCCCTACTGTGCCAACTTGCTGTTTTAGCCACCCGGCGCTCCGTTGTTGTGAGCGTCGCTCCTCCGCCCTCCGTTGTTGTTGGAGGGCGACTGCCTCCAACTGCCCAGTAGCGTCCTTCACGAGCCTCCTCCACAGAGGCCGATCTTGACACCGCTGGTACCAGTTATCGGCAAGTCCACTCAGCTCCACGTCCTCCTGTACCACGTCACTCCATCTCTTCTCTAGCCCGTACCGCGCCCGTTTAGCCCCCTCGATCCGGCCGACAAAAGCTGTTTAGGCATGCGGTGGCTGAGCATGCCTGCCGGAGGAGTTCACCGATGGGACTTTCTCCAGATCTTTCAAGGATTTGTGAGCTCCTCACACAATCCAGCCTGGTTAAACCCAGGATGTATGGTAGGCAGGCCAGCCTAAATGTTTCTAACCTATGAGGATGTTCCATTCGGGGGTCCACGTTTCGCAAGCGTAGAGAAGGGAGGGAATGACCGTGGCCGAGAAGACCTGAAGCTTCGTGCGAAGCGACAGACCAGGTAGCTTCCACACAGCGTTACGCAACCGATGAAAAGATATTGCCGCTCGACTGATTCGGAGTGAGACCTCTGCTGTTAAAACGGAGCCGGTCATGAGCACACTGCCCAGGTATGGGAAACTCTCCACTCTCTCCACAACTGCCCCATCACCGATTGGGAGTTGTGAGGGTGGAGTGTCCAATGGTACAAAATACCCAGGTAGGTGCTTCGTTTTGGTGGGGCTGATGGTAAGGCCCACCTCTTAGTGGCACGCTCCAGTCTCAGCAGCAGCGTCTCCAACATAGCCTTCGTTGGCACTGCCGCTGCTGCTCGCTACTGATGCACTTGCCCCTACACCCCGCTGAAGGCTATCTGGGGCTCCTTTGTCTTTGTCTCCTTCGTAGGGGGTGCTCGCGGACTGAGCGCACTTGCCCCTCCGCCCCGCTGAAGGCTATCCGGGGTTCTTTTGTCTTTGTCTCCTTCATAGGGGGTTCTCGCGGACCGACGCACTTGCCCCTCCGCCCCGCTGAAGGCTACCGGGGCTCCTTTGTCTTTGTCTCCTTCGTAGGGGGGCTCGCGGACTGAGCGCACTTGCCCCTCCGCCCGCTGAAGGCTACCCGGGGAGCCCTTTGTCTTTGTCTCCTTCGTAGGGGGGTCCTCGCGATCAGCGCACTTGCCCCTCCGCCCCGCTGAAGGCTACCTGGGCNCATTTGTCTTTGCAGGCGAGCAGGTGGCGGTGTTCCGCGGCGAGGAGGGGGCCAGGCGAGCGTGCTGGACGCCTACTGCCCGCACCTGGGGGCCAACCTGGCGGTGGGGGGCCAGGTGAGGGGGGCTGCCTCGAGTGCCCCTTCCACGGCTGGAGGTTCCGTGGCGAGGACGGCCGCTGCGTCCACATCCCGTACTCCAGCAAAGGTGCGGGGCGAGGCGGCGGCGGCGCTGTCGTCAACGTCGTCGCTGTTGTCACTATCGCCATCGTCAACATCGTTGCTGTTGTCACTCGCCATCGTCAACGTCGTCAACATCGTCACTATCGTCAACATCGCCATCGTCACCATCGTCACTATCGCCATCGTCAACATCACCGTCGTCAAGAACACCATCGTCAACGTCATCAACATCGCCATCGTCAACATCGCCATCGTCAACATCACCGTCGTCAAGAACACCATCGTCAACGTCATCAACATCGCCATCGTCAACATCGCCATCGTCAACATCGCCATCGTCAACATCACCGTCGTCAACATCACCATCGTCACCATCGTCAACATCGCCATCGTCAACATCACCGTCGTCAAGAACACCATCGTCAACGTCGTCAACATCGCCATCGTCAACATTGTTAACATCGTTAACATCACTGTCGTCACTATCGTCAACATCACCATCGTCACTATCGTCAACATCGCCATCGTCAACATCACCGTCGTCAAGAACACCATCGTCAACGTCGTCAACATCGCCATCGTCAACATCGTCAACATCGTGAACATCACTGTCGTCAATATCACCATCGTCACCATCGTCACTATCGTCACTATCGCCATCGTCAACATCACTGTCAATATCACCATCATCACCATCTTCAACATCACCATCATCAACATGGTCAACATCGTCAACATCACCATCATCACCATCGTCAACATCGTCAACATCACCATCGTCAACATCACCATCATCACCATCGTCAACATCGTTCACGTCACCACTAACGTCATCGTCAACATCACCGTCGTCACCATCTTCAACATCACCATCATCAACATCGTCAACATGACCATCATCAACATCACCATCATCAACATCGTCAACATCACCATCGTCAACATCACCATCTTCAACATCACCATCACCATCATCAACATCACCATCATCACCATCGTCAACATGACCATCGTCAACATCACCATCTTCAACATCGTCACCATCTTCAACATCACCATCATCAACATCGTCAACATGACCATCGTCAACATCACCATCTTCAACATCGCCATCACCATCATCAACATCACCATCATCAACATCGTCAACATCACCATCGTCAACATCACCATCATCACCATCACCATCATCAACATCACCATCATCACCATCGTCAACATCACCATCTTCAACATCGTCACCATCATCAACATCGTCACCATCTTCAACATCACCATCATCAACATCGTCAACATCACCATCTTCAACATCACCATCATCAACATCACCATCATCAACATCACCATCGTCAACATCACCATCTTCAACATCGCCATCACCATCATCAACATCACCATCATCAACATCGTCAACATGACCATCGTCAACATCACCATCTTCAACATCACCATCATCAACATCGTCAACATCACCATCGTCAACATCACCTTCAACATCACCATCATCAACATCGTCAACATGACCATCGTCAACATCACCATCTTCAACATCGTCACCATCTTCAACATCAACATCTTCAACATCACCATCATCAACATCGTCAACATGACCATCGTCAACATCACCATCTTCAACATCGTCACCATCTTCAACATCAACATCTTCAACATCACCATCATCAACATCTTCAACATCACCATCATCACCATCTTCAACATCAACATCACCGTCGTCAACATCACCATCATCAACATCGTCAACATCACCATCATCACCATCTTCAACATCAACATCACCATCGTCAACATCGCCATCATCACCATCGTCAACATCGTCAACATCACCATCATCAACATCGTCAACATCAACATCACCATCAACATCGTCAACATCAACATCACCATCGTCAACATCACCATCGTCAATATCTTCAACATCACCATCGTCAACATCACCATCATCAACATCGTCAACATCACCATCGTCAACATCACCATCTTCAACATCACCATCATCACCATCGTCAACATCAACATCGCCAACATCACCATTTTCAACATCACCATCGTCAACATCGTCCACACCGCCACTATTGTCCATGTCACCATCATCATCACCATCATCATCTTTGCCATCGTTATCAACGCCATCACAATAACAACGATGGTGGAGTGAGTGAGTGAGTGGGTGGGTGACCAAATGGGTGATCACGGCAATGATCACTCTTTGGTTCTTCCTGTGAAGTCGCGTAGAAAGAAAACCAAATGAAACAATAGCAGACGACGTTTCGATTCCAACACAAGCAATCGTCGTGACTTCACCGAAAGAACCAAAGAGTATAAACCTCGTAAACTTAGAAATATAATGCAATTACAACAACAGAGATTCGGCTGACACAACAGTTAACGACACCTACCTGCTTGATTGCGTTCTTCCAAAGATTGCTAAATTTGTGTGTCTGTCTTGGTGTCATTCGTACCTGATGATAGTTGCTTGTGTTGCAATCGAAACGTCACATGCTATTATTTAATTAATGTTTCTTTCTACGTGACTTTAGCGAAAGAACCAAATCAAGTTTCACAACAATGATGATGATGTTGACAATGACACTCCTACTGCTGCTACTGCTGCTGCTACTACTGCTGTTGCTGCTACTGCTGCTGCTACTACTGCTCCTGCTGCTACTACTACTGCTGCTACTGTTACTGCTGCTGCTGTTACTGCTGCTGCTACTACTACTGCTGCTACTGCTGCTACTGCTGCTGCTACTACTGCTACTTCTGCTACTGCTGCTGCTGCTACTACTGCTGCCACTACTGCTGCTACTGCTGCTACTACTGCTACTGTTGCTGCTACTGCTGCTGCTACTACTACTAATGCTACTGCTGCTGCTACTGCTGCTGCTACTGCTGCTGCTACTGCTGCTGCTGCTACTACTACTGCTGCTGCTACTACTGCTACTACTACTGCTGCTACTACTGCTGCTACTATTGCTACTGCTACTACTTGCTACTACTGCTGCTGCTACTGTTGCTGCTACTGCTGCACCCGTCTGCAGTGCCGGAGTTTGCGCGCGTGCGCAGCTGGGCGAGCTGCGAGCGCAACGGGACGGTGTACGCGTGGTACCACTGTGACGGCGGCGAGCCCACGTGGCAGGTGCCCGAGGTGGAGGAGATCTCCAGCGGCGAGTGGCAGTACAGAGGTCGCACGGAGCACACCATCAACGCGCACATCCAGGTGTGGTGACACACTCACTAATACACACACTCACTAATACACTCACACACTCACACACACTCTCACACACTCACACACTCAGTCACTCACTCACACACTTACAAGGAGATCTCCAACGCGCACATCCAGGTGCGGGGACACGCACACGCACACACGCAGTCACATTCGCTCACTCACACTCACTAATACACTCGCTCACACACTCACACACTCACACGCACACTCACCACCCACACTCACACACTCACTCACACACTCACTCACACTCACCACCATCCCTAATATGTATCGTGCGTTGCGTCGGCGCGATGCTGCCCCCCGCCCCCCTGACCCCCCCCCGCCCCCCCCGCCCCCCCCGCCCCCGCAGGAGATCCCAGAGAACGCGGCGGACGTGGCGCACCTCAACCACCTCCACTCGCCCATCATCCTGAGCGGCAGCGACCTGCGCTTCTCCAACCCGCCCCGGTGGGGCTTCACCAAGCACCTGTGGGACGTAGGTGCTGCACACCACCTCACCACGTGACCTGTGTGACGTAGGTGCTGCACACCACACCACGTGACCTGTGTGACGTAGGTGCTGCACACCACACCACGTGACCTGTGTGACGTAGGTGCTGCACACACCACGTGACCTGTGTGACGTAGGTGCTGCACACCACGTGACCTGTGTGACGTAGGTGCTGCACACCACACCACGTGACCTGTGTGACGTAGGTGCTGCACACCACACCACGTGACCTGTGTGACGTAGGTGCTGCACACCACACCACGTGACCTGTGTGACGTAGGGGCTGCACACCACCTCACCACGTGACCTGTGTGACGTAGGTGCTGCACACCACACCACGTGACCTGTGTGACGTAGGTGCTGCACACCACACACGTGACCTGTGTGACGTAGGGGCTGCACACCACCACACCACGTGACCTGTGTGACGTAGTTGCTGCACACCACACCACGTGACCTGTGTGACGTAGGTGCCCACACCACACCACGTGACCTGTGTGACGTAGGTGCCCCACACCACACCACGTGACCTGTGTGACGTAGGTGGTGCCCACCACATCACCGCCCGCGTTTTTCCACTGCACAACCGAGCCGAGCCGTGCCGGGGTTGCTGACATGGGACGCACGCGGGTGACGTCACGTCCTCACTGAGGACCGACTCACGACGACGACGACGATGACGACGACGATGATAACAATGACGATGACGACGACAGCAGCAACGACGACGACCTCGCCCGTACCCCGGGGTCACGCTGCCCCCCCGACCCCCCTGCCCCCCCATNCCCCCCCGCCCCCCCGCAGGTGCAGTGGAGCCCCGAGGCGGCGCCGAACCTGCACTGCTCCCGATGCTGCTGCACCACCGCGTCACCGTGTGGGGACACGAGCTGCCACTCGCCACCATCGACGTCGTCGCTCGCGGTGATGGGGGGGGGTGAGTGGGGGGTGGGGGTGAGTAAGGGGGGGGGTGAGGGGGGTGAGGGGTAGGTGAGTGGGGGGGGGATGGGGTTAGTGGGGGGGAGTGGGGGGGTGAGTGGTGGGTGAGTGGGGGGAGAAGGGTGAGTGGGGGCGAGAGACGGGTGAGTGGGGGGTGAGTGAGGGGTGAGCGGCGGGTAAGGGGCGGATGAGGGGTGAGTGGGGGGTGAGCGAGGGGTGAGCGAGGGGTGAGCGAGGGGTGAGCGAGGGTGAGTGGCGGGTAAGTGAGGGGTGAGCGAGTGAGTGAGTGACGGGTGAGTTAGGAGTGAGTGATGGGGAGTGAGTGAGTGGTGAGTGAGGAGTGAGTGACGGTGAGTTGGAGTGAGTGAGGATGGGTGGTGAGTGAGTGAGTGGTGAGTGAGCGAGTGGGTGAGTTAGGAGTGAGTGATGGGTGAGTGAGTGAGTGGTGAGTGAGCGAGTGAGTGACGGGTGAGTTAGGAGTGAGTGAGTGATGGGTAAGTGAGTGAGTAGTGGTGAGTGAGCGAGTGAGTAACGAGTGAGACCTCAGGTGAGATCCTCAGGTGAGTTGCTTGCGCGTCATCAGCCCCGAGTTGCATTTCAGCCAACACCAGCGAGCGTCCCGGGGCCTCGTAGGTCACTCAGCCTCAAGACGAGCCCTTTGCCCGGCGTGTGTCGCCTGGGGAGACAAAGGCGGCCGGTGACATTGCCCTGACCGCAGGTGGGTCCGGGTCTCGTGTTCATGAGCTTCGAGCACAAGCTGCTGGGCCGCGGGGTCATCCTGCACTGCGTGACCCCGTGGAGCCGCTCCTGCAGACCGTGACCCACACCATCTTCTACGCGCGGCGCGTGCCCACACTCGTGCCCAAGATGCTGCTGCGCCTGGAGTGCGTGCAGGTGCCGTGGGGCGGGGCGGGGCGGGGGCGGGAGGTCATTCGGGTTCACGGTGGGGGGGGAGGTCATTCGGGTTCACGGTNGGGGGGGGAGGTCATTCGGGTTCACGGGGGGGGTAGGGAGGTCATTCGGGTTCACGGTGGGGGGGGGAGGTCATTCGGGTTCACGGGGGGGGGGTAGGGAGGTCATTCGGGTTCACGGTGGGGGGAGGGAGGTCATTCGGGTTCACGGTGGGGGGAGGGAGGTCATTCGGGTTCACGGTGGGGGAGGGAGGTCATTCGGGTTCACGGTGGGGGCGGGAGGTCATTCAGGTTCACGGTGGGGGAGGGAGGTCATTCGGGTTCACGGTGGGGGGGGAGGTCATTCAGGTTCACGGTGGGGAGAGGGAGGTCATTCGGGTTCACGGTGAGGGAGGGAGGTCATTCGGGTTCACGGTGGGGGAGGGGGAGGTCATTCGGGTTCACGGAGGGGGTAGGGAGGTCATTTGGGTTCACGGTGGGGGTAGGGAGGTCATTCGAGTTCACGAGGGGGGGCGGGGGAGGTCATTCAGGTTCACGGTGGGGAGGGGGAGGTCATTCGGGTTCACGGTGGGGGGGGGCGGGAGGTCATTCGGGTTCACGGTGGGGGCGGCGGGAGGTCATTCGAGTCCACGGTGGGGGAGGGAGGTCATTCGGGTCCACGGTGGGGGGAGGGGGAGGTCATTCGGGTTCACGGTGGGGGGGGGGGAGGTCATTCGGGTTCACGGTGGGGGGAGGGGAGGTCATTCGGGTTCACGGTNGGGGGAGGGGGAGGTCATTCGGGTCCACGGTGGGGGGAGGGGGAGGTCATTCGGGTTCACGGTNGGGGGAGGGGAGGTCATTCGGGTCCACGGTGGGGGGAGGGGGAGGTCATTCGGGTTCACGGTGGGGGGAGGGGGAGGTCATTCGGGTTCACGGTGGGGGGAGGGGGAGGTCATTCGGGTTCACGGTGGGGGGAGGGGGAGGTCATTCGGGTTCACGGTGGGGGGAGGGGGAGGTCATTCGGGTTCACGGTNGGGGGAGGGGGAGGTCATTCGGGTTCACGGTGGGGGGAGGGGAGGTCATTCGGGTCCACGGTGGGGGAGGGGAGGTCATTCGGGTTCACGGTGGGGGGAGGGGGAGGTCATTCGGGTCCACGGTGGGGGAGGGGGAGGTCATTCGGGTTCACGGTGGGGGGAGGGGGAGGTCATTCGGGTTCACGGTGGGGGGAGGGGAGGTCATTCGGGTCCACGGTGGGGGGAGGGGGAGGTCATTCGGGTTCACGGTGGGGGGAGGGGGAGGTCATTCGGGTCCACGGTGGGGGGAGGGGGAGGTCATTCGGGTCCACGGTGGGGGGAGGGGAGGTCATTCGGGTTCACGGTGGGGGAGGGGAGGTCATTCGGGTTCACGGTGGGGGGAGGGGAGGTCATTCGGGTTCACGGTGGGGGAGGGGAGGTCATTCGGGTTCACGGTGGGGGGGGGAATCTTTCTCGGCTTGTGGCTTGGCCTTTCATCTGCCGCGTGTCTGTCCGTGCCCCCCTCTCCCCCCTCCCGTGCCCCCCCCTCTCCCCCCTCCCGTGCCCCCCCCCTCTCCCCTCCCGTGCCCCCCCCTCTCCCCCTCCCGTGCACTCCCCCCCCACTCGCCGTCCGTGCCCCCCTCCCGTACCCCCCCACTCCCGTGCCCCCCCCCCCCGTCACGTGCGCAGTTCGAGCGCGACCTCATGATCTGGAACAACAAGCGCTACGTGTCCAAGCCGCTGCTCGTCAAGGAGGACGCCCTCATCGCCCGCCACCGCCGCTGGTACTCGCAGTTCTACTCCGACAACAGCCCCCGCTACTCCCGGAGCCGCGACTCGCTCGACTGGTGACGGGGGANCCCCCCCCCCCCCACGGGACCCCCCCCCCCCCGTTACGCGACAAATCTTTGGACGCCTCCCACAGGAACCCGAGTTGGGATTCATTCTAACGGCGATCTCGTGCCGATGATGCAAATCCACTCCCCCCCCTCCCCCGTCTCTCTCCTCGTCTTTTTTTTACTAATAAAGTGAATGCGGACCGGTGACGTCCGTCGCAGGTACCCCATGGGACCCCATCCCCCCTAACTCCCCCCTCTCGTCGGGACGTCCTCTGCTGGGACCACGTGGGGGGGGGGGACCTCGATCCCTGCTCCACTGAGCCGGAGACAACGCGTCTCTGTCACAGAGGGTGGGGGGGGGTCACAATGGCCGTGCAGAGACACTGAGTCAACACAGCTGAGATCCACAGGTTCAAGCCCCGGGTTTGGGTGTGAGTCTCTGTGTGATTCTGTGGGTCTATGTGTGAGTCTCTCTCTCTGTGTGAGTCTGTGGGTCTCTGTGCGAATCTGTGTCTCTCTGTGTGAATCTGTGGGTCTCTGTGTGAGTCTGTGGGTGTGGGTCTGAGTCTGTGGGTCTCTCTCTGTGTGAGTCTGTGGGTCTGTGAGTCTGTGGTCTCTGTGAGTCTGTGGTCTCGTGAGTCTCTGTNTGAGTCTATGGGTCTCTGTGTGAGTCTCTGTGTGAGTCTATGGGTCTCTGTGTGAGTCTGTCTCTCTGTGTGAGTCTGTGGGTCTCTGTGTGAGTCTGTGGGTCACTGTGTGAGTCTGTCTTTCTCTGTGCGAGGAGTCTGTGCGGTGGGGGGGGTAGTGGGGGGGGTGTCAAGGCGCTGCGCTATTCCTTGACGACCAATGGGATGTCCTGACGGGGCGCGGTNCCCGCGACCGCCACCAATTCAGCCTCACCACCCTATCACACCACCCAGCCACACCACTTGGCCCAGCCACACCACCCAGCCACCACTGAGCCTCACCACCCAGCCACACCGTCCCACCCAGCCACACCACTACGCTACACCACCCTATCACACCACCCAGCCTCACCACCCAGCCACACCACGCGTCCACACCACCACACCCACCCACCCCAATTCAGCCACACCACCCAAACACACCACCCAAACACACCACCACACCACTCAGCCACCCCACCCAGCCACACCACCCAGCCACACCAAGCAGCCACACCACCCGTCCCACCCATCACTGTAGTAGTCGTCGTTGTGACCATCACGAGTGCTCCTTGTGATGCTCTCCGCCTGCTCCACTCGCGGTGGACGTCAAGGGTCACGTGACGCCAAACATTGCGTGCCAAGTTCGTACGTCTACGTCGCAAGATTTCAAACTCGATTCGTGATTTGACACCAATTAGCCAACACCCGTCACTCGCCTGTGCCAGGCTAGGTGCACTACCCCCCTACGGGCAGACGAATCCCTGTGCCGGGCCAACGTTGTGCCACGCAGGGACAGCTTCCACTGGATGAGGGGGGTGCCCCTTTCAAATGTTTTGAGAGAAGATGAGATTCATACATTTACGTTGCAAGATGAGATTTTTAAAAGCGCTGTGAGACCTCGCCCACGATACTGGAGGGCGGCTATAAAAAATAAAAATCAGATCACACAGAGACCCCAGTGGGACCCCATCACTAAATAATGTGACGTCCTTCGCGATGACCCCAGTGGGGCCCCATCATTAAACAGCGGGACCCCCACCATTAAATAATGGGACGTCCCTCACAGAGCCCTCAGTGGGACCCCATCATTAAATAATGTGACGTCCCTCACAGGGACCCCAGTGGGACCCCATCATTAAACAGCGAGACCCCCATCATTCAACAGCGAGACCCCCATCATTAAACAGAGGGACCCCCATCATTAAACAGCGGGGACGACCCTCGCAATGACCCCAGTGGGACCCCATCATTAAACAGCGGGACCCCCATCATTAAACTGAGGAACGTCCCTCACAGAGACCCTCAGAGGAACCCGTCACTAAATAATGTGACGACCCTCACAGGGACCCCAGTGGGACCCCATCATTCAACAGAGGGACCCCCATCATTCAACAGCGGGGACGTCCCTCGCAATGACCCCAGTGGGACCCCATCATTAAACAGCGTGGACGTCCCTCGCAATGACCCCAGTGGGACCCCTTCATTCAACAGCGGGACCCCCATCATTAAACAGCGGGGACGTCCCTCACAGGGACCCCAGTGGGACCCCATCATTCAACAGCGGGACCCCCATCATTAAACAGAGGACCCCCACCATTTAACAGCGGGGACGTCCCTCGCAATGACCCAGTGGGACCCCATCACTTAATAGAAAAAACAACAAAATCATCACACCACCACCACAACCTCCTCCTCTTCGCCATTCACATCTCGGAGTGCTTTTCCTCCAGCGCTCTCCTCCCAACCCACAAGTTGTTTAAATCCCCTCCATCCCTGACTCTCGAATTGTCCAGGCATCCCTTTAAATTTGGCGCCTGCCGTTCGAATCATCGCTAGGGGTTCCGTGGTGGGGGGGGGCAAGACCCCTCTATGACCCCCACCAAGACCCCATCGGGACCCCCACCACCACCACCATTGGGGGGGGGGGGGGCTCTGTGTGCCATTACTTCTGTGTTGGTTTTAAGTCTCGCGGAGTCGATATTGTCGTTTAAAGTTGTTGTTGTTGTTTTTTAATGATCGTCACGAGGCATCACAAAGTAATAATCGCTCGGCGTGTGTTTGTTGTTGTTGTTTGCTTGTTGTTTGTATGCACTTTTGATTAAAAACAAAAAAAATGTCACGCAAATCGTATTGCGGGAGGTTGTGGATCGACGGTCAGCTGCAGAAACAGAAGTTCGGAGTCCCCTCTGTGCCCCCCCACCCCCACCCCCCACTATACACTACACTATACACTACACTATACACTACACTACACACCACACTATACACTACACTATACACTACACTATACACTACACTATACACTACACAAACACTGCACTATACACTACTATACACTACACACTACACTACACACTACACTATACACTACACTATTACACACTACTATACACTACACTATACACTACACTATACACTACACTACACACTACACTACACTATACACTACTACACTACACTATACACTACACTATACACTACACTACACACTACACTATACACTACACTATACACTACACTATACACTACATGCACTACTCTCCCGTCTGGTTCCGGGGGGGTCTGTGCCGTCAAATTCCAGAGAGGGGCTCCTGGGGAGGAGATGGAACGCGAAATCGAAATCTCGCAGCACTTTGCCCCTCCCCCAACAGCCCCTTAAGAGGCTACACGGGGCGCCTTTGTCTTTGTGATTTTTCCTGTTTTACGACAGCAGCTGCCGTAAAGGTCGTGAACATTTTTGATCTTTACGGCAGACGTCGCAGTCGTAAAAACCCGGAAGCACGTGCGGCGTGACACGTGGGGAGCCGCCTGCACCGGTCGCTTCCCGCCAACACCGGCTCTGTGGTTGTTGTTGTTGTTATTGTGGTGGTTGTGGTGGTGGTTGTTGTGGTGGTGGTTGTTGTGGTGGTTGTTGTGGTTGTTGTGTTATTGTTGTGGTTGTTGTCGTGATTGTTGTTGTGTTATTGTTGTTGGTTGTTGTGGTTGGTTGTTGTTGTTGGTTGTTCGCGCGATCGAGCGGCTCCAAGTCGGCAGTTCGCCACCGCCACCACCGCAGCACCGCGGGCGGCCGCCGATTGTCTGAGAGCCGGAGGAGCACGAGGAAGAGGGGGGGCAGTAGGAGGAGGAGGAGGGGGGTAGGAGCAGCAGGGGTCGCCCTAAGTTCGTCGTCGTGCGTTCAAACAGAACGCAAGCCCGTCGTAAAGCGGGTCCCCACGACCGTCGTAAAGCGGGCCCCCACGACCGTCGTAAAGCGAGTCACGCGCCCGTCGTAAAGCGACCCGCAAGCCCATCCTCAAGCGGATCGCGCGCTCGTCGTAAAGCGGGTCCAAGGACCGTCGTAAAGCGGTTCCCACGACCGTCGTAAAGCGGGGCGCACGCGCCCGTTGTGACGTCATGTTCGCCTCGCGCGCCGCGTGCGCCATGTGCGGCGAGTCGGGGCGTGACGCGCCCTACACGTGCCCGCGCTGCAACGCGCGCTACTGCAGCTCGCGCTGCTACCGCGCGCCCAGCCACGCGGCCTGCAGCGAAGACTTCTATCGTCGCTGCGTGCTGGGCGAGATGACGCGCCGTGGTGGAGGTGGTGGAGGTGGTGGAGGTGGTGGTGGTGGAGGAGGTGGTGAGACTGGACCGGCGTCGTCGCCCGAGCAAGTGGAGCGAATGCTTGGGATGTTGAGGAGGCTCCGGACGCAGCAGCAGCAGCAGCAGGAGGAGAATGAAGATGAGGAAGAGGAGCAGCGAGGAGATTTTGACGCGGAGGAGATGATGACGACGATGATGATGGAAGCCGAGAGGAAGAAGAGCGGTGATGGCGGTGGTGATGGTGGTGATGGTGGTGATAACAGTGATGACAGTGATGATGTTGACGAGCAAGCAGAGGAGATGATGAAGATGGGCACGAGCGGTGGTGGGGTGTGCCACGGCTCACGCAAATGTGCGAATGAATATTGACGACGACGCTTCCGACGATGACGACGACGCCGACCCCAGCAGCCTCGCGTGAGGCTGCGGGGCCTGAACCTCGACACGGACTCGCGCCTCGTCTGGGAGAGGCTCACTGACTCTGAGCGGAGGAGGTTCCACGAAGTCGTGGACTCGGTCCGTGCCGCGTCGTCGTCGTCGTCGCTGCTGCCGCCGGCGGCACCGTGGCGGCCCCGGCGGGCCTGGTGGGAGCGGGAAACGGCGGCCGCCGGGCCGAGCGTCCCGCGGGCGTCGTGGCGGCGGCGGTGGCGGAGAAGGGACAGAAGCTCCGCAGAGGTAAAGGATTTAAAATTAAAATTTTTTACTTTTTCTTTTGCCAGGTAAGGCCCCAATGAGCTGCTTTGTGTAGATCTTTTTCAGAAGCGACCTGGACATCACAGATGATAGCCCAGCGAAGTGGCTCATCATCATCATCATCGCGTGGAATTTATAGCAGAAGCCAAATACTGTAAACGCATCGGGGCACGCAGAGACCCACAGAGAGAGAGATGAACAGAGATCCACAGGGATACATGGAGACCCACAGACTAAACTAACAATTAACTATTTTATTTTACCAGGTAAGGTCCCACTGTGTAGATCGTTTTCAGAAGAGGCCAGGCCATCACAGATGATAGCCGAGTGAAGTGTCTCATCATCATCGCGTGGGGATACCAGAAACTCCAAATATACAGCAGCAGGCGTCAGGGGTCGGGATCGAACCCACGACCTCCTGTACACCACGCGAGGTAGTCAACATCTCCTAGCCATCGTGATGATGAGAGAGAGACGCAAACTCCAAATATACAGCAGGCGTCGTCAGGGTCGGGATCGAACCCACCACCTCCTGCCTACCTGGCGAGGTAGTTAACATCTCATAGCCACCGTGGTAATGATGATAAGAGAGAGACGCAAACTCCAAATACACAGCAGCAGGCTTCAGGGTCGGGATCGAACCCACGACCTCCTGCACACCAGGCGAGGTGGTCAACATCTCCTAGCCACTGTGATGATGATGAGAGAGAGACGCAGACTCCAAATATGCAGCGGGCATCGTCAGTGTCGGGATCGAACCCACGACCTTCTGTATACATCTCGGGGTTAAAGAGAAATTGGGGAGTAAAGCGATGTAATTGCCGGCGAAACGTCACGGTGCTACTCAAACTCTTTAGTTCTTTCGGTCAAGTGACGGTAGGTAGGAAAAATAATAGATCGCGACGTTTCGATCGGTTGCTTGTGTGGCGATCGAAACGTCGCGATCTTGAATTTTTCTACCCACGTGACTTTAGCGAAAGAACCAAAGAGTTTGAATTCCTGCAGTCACGAACGCTTCGAATGAAGGTCCTACTCAGTTGTCAACGTTGCGGGGACTTGCTGTCCGACACGCCGGCGGGCTGACGGAGTCAACTAATTGGCGCGTTTTGTTTACGCGACGAATGAGCTCGCCGATTGGCTGCGTCGGGTGGTGGAGGGTCACGACACATTTATACACTTGTACGCGATCTAACCCTCTATTGTGAATAATATAGGTCGCGAAAGCCTCCTGCGCGTTCAACTCAAACGTGACCATCTTCTTGGTTCTTTCGGTAAAGTCACGTAGAAGGGAAGTAATAAAGTAATAAAAATAAAACCTAATAAAATATTATTTAAAAATATAATTTTATAATAAAAATAAAACATAAAATAATATTTTAAAATAATATTTTATTACGTTTTATTTTAAAATAATATTACTTCCTTTCTACGTGACTTTACCGAAAGAACCAAGAAGATGAATCCCTGCAGTCACGAAAGCTTTAAATCGAAATTCAAACGTGACCGTTCGCCGCGCTGCGTCGACAGAGGCGGAGAAAGACGAGGAGGAGGTGGACGACGAGGAGGTGCGACGACGAGGAGGTGGACGACGAGTTGGAGGCCACCGCCGGGATCCCCGCGGTGGCGGCGTGCATCCCCCCGCTGCGCTCGCTGTCGAGCCGCGACCCTGCGGCCTGCGTCCCCTTCTCGCTCGTCAACTTGCTGATGGCCTACGCGGCGGCGACGCTGCTGGGCCTCCGACGCCGTGGCGACGACGACGTGGCGGCCCCGGCTCGCGACCTGGCGGCGCTCCTCCTGCGGCTCTCCGACCTCTCGGGCCGGCCGGCGGGCGCCGTCTTCGGCAGCGCCGGGGAGGCGGTGCTGGCGGCGCGGGCGGCGCTGCTGCTGCTGCGGGAGGAGGAGGGTGATGAGGTGGAGGCGCTGTGGTTGCGCTGCCTGGGCGCGGTGGGGACGATCCTGGAGGGGCCGAGGAGCGAAGACCGCCGGCGCTACGTGCTGGCCGCCCTGTCGCACGCCGGCGAGGTGTTTGTGCGCGCGCGGAGAGAGATGAGGCGGGGGAGGAGGGGGGAGACGGGGGGAGCGGAGGCAGCGGCGGCGGCGGTGGCTGATGTGTCCACCGCCACCAGCACCACCAGCACCACCGACACCGCCGCCGGCACCACGACCGCCGCACCACCAACCGCCGAGCGCGGACGCAGCGCCGCCGCCGCGGCGCCGTCTCGCGGGAGGCCTCGCGAAGCGCAGGAGGGGGAGGGGGCAGGCAGAGGGGCAGGAGGGCGCCGGGCCCAGCGCCTCGTCCTCCGCGTGCTTCCGCGCCCACAAGAAGTGCCTCTTCCTGCTGTCGTGGGCGTCGAGCGGGGCGCCGAGCTGCCCGCCCTCGCGCGGGCCGTGCGGGAGGAGGAGGAGCGGGCGAGGAGGAGGAGGGTGGACGACGAGGAGGAGGAGGGGCTGTGTGGGGGGGGAGCGACCCCCCAGGGTTCTGGTGCAGGAGTTGTGAGCCGTGCGGGAGGAGGAGGAGGAGGGGGAGGAGGAGGATGACGGCGAGGAGGAGGAGGGCGAGGAGGGGGGGGGCGACCCCCAGGGTGCTGGTGCAGGAGTTGTGAGCCGTCGAGGATTCCAGTGAAGGGGACGGCCAATGGAGGCGGAAGCCGCCGGTGACCTTGGCCTACTCTTCCGTCGACGCCGGTCGGAGGTTTCACGTTACGGTGGCTGAGCACCGGGGGGAGGGGGGGGGCTTCAAGACCAGCAACAAACAGCACCGTTAGCGAGGTTGTGACAGATAGGATTGTAGCTCGTTTGTGTTGATCGAGGTTGTTACAAGAGATTGGCGGGCGGGGGGTAGGACGAGACGGTGGTGAATTGGAGAGTGGAGCAGGGCTAGGCAAGAAGCAGAGAGGTGAGGTGACCTGCAGTGTGGTGGGTGGGCGAGTGGATGGGTGGATGGGCGGGTGGGCGAGTGGATGGGTGGGTTGGCGAGTGGATGGGTGGGTGGGCGAGTGGATGGGTGGGTGGGCGAGTGGATGGGCAAGTGGATGTGTGGTTGTTGTGATTTGCAGTGTGGTGAGTGTGTGGGCGAGTGAATGGTTATTGTTACCTCTTGTGTGGTGTGTGTGTGGATAGGTAAGAGTGTGTGTGGGTAGGTGAGTGTGTGGGTAGGTGAGAGTGTGTGTGGGTAGGTGAGAGTGTGTGTGGGTAGGTGAGAGTGTGTGTGGTGTCATGGTTAGCGCTACGCTATGAACCTGGCGATCCGAGTTCGATTCCCGCTCACGGCCACCACCAACACCACCAGTGACGATTCTCTGAACCGGTCCTGGTGCCTCCCCTAGGTCGACTCGGCCTCAAATGAGTACCTGGTGCGGTGTGTAAACATCGCCACTGGGGAGACAAAGGCGGCCGGGCGTGGCGCTGGCCACCCACCCCCTCGTGTGCCGTGCCGGCCTTCATAGCAGAGGTCGCAAACGGGTTTTGATTCCTTACCCGTACCCGGCCGCACCAGGGTCGCAAACGGGTACCCGTACCCGGCCCGTACCCGTACCCTATGGGTAGGGTACGGGTAGGGTACGGGTAGGCCGTGAGTCACTGGTGATTAACTGTTTGTCACTCATTTCCCAACGTACGGGTAGGGTATGGGTAGGGTATCGGGTAGGGTACGGGTATCGGGTACCCGTACCCTACCCGTACTCGGCCGGGTACGGGTAGGGTACGGGTACCCGATTGCGACCTCTGGGATGAAGCCATGTTGCAGGCGCGGGTGGGTTGATTCTAGGAACTTGAATTGTGAGAAGAGACAAGACGTTGGGAAATGAGTGACAAACGGTGACTCACCAGTGACTCACGGCCTACCCGTACCCGGCTGCACCATGACGTCACAAAGCTCTGCCCCCCCCAAAATAAAACCCAAAATAAAAGATGCTTCAAATCGCTTTAAACTATTGTCAAGTGCGTTTTTAATGTGGCGCTGCACTCTGATGTTGTAGGAGAAAACATTTATTAGTCTATTTAATTCAGTAGAACGTGTTGTCTATATTTATTTAAAGTTGCGCATTTTGATGTGACGTCACATTTCTCAACCCCCCCTCCCTCGTCACACATCGTCACAAATGTCTGACCCACCCCCCAGGTGCGTGACGTCATTTATGGACGGCCCCTTTTTTCTGGCAACAAAACAGCTGTGTTGGGTTTCGATTTAAAGCTTTCGTGACTGCAGGGATTCATATTCTTGGTTCTGTCGGTAAAATCTTTCGGTAAAGTCACGTAGAAGGGAAATAATAAAATAAGAAAAATATAAAACAATCATATTTAACGAATATTTTTTTTTACTATTTTATTAACATAATACATCTTTTTTTATTATGTAAAAAACATGATTTAATTATTTCCCTTCTACGTGACTTTACCGAAAGAACCAAGAATATGAATCCCTGCAGGGCAAGAAAGCTTTAAATTGTCGTAAAGCAGTTATTGCTGCCGTAAAATAGGTTGTAAAGCAGGTGTTGCTGCCGTAAAGCTAGTGGCGAGGGCTGTCGTAAAGCAGTCAGGGCGTCGCGACAGTTATCGTAAAGTAGGTATTGTTGCCGTAAAGCAGGATATCGTAAAGCACGAATTGATACCGTAAAATAGATTACCGTAAAGTAGGGTTGCTGTCGTAAAGCAGCTCTGCACGTCGCGAGGGCTGTCGTAAAGTAGGTATTGCTGTCGTAAAACAGGTCTATATGTCGTGAGGGCTGTCGTGAAGCAGGTTCACATGTCGCGACGATTGTCGTGAAGCAGGTTTGCACGTGATCTGGGGCTGCTGAGCTCCCATTGGCTGCGGGGTGAGGCCCCGCCCACCGCCCATCTCCGGTGACGTCATCCGCCTGCGGCTCCCCTTAAAGTTGAATTTGACTCCAAGTTCAGTCACAGGAGCTGCTGCTGCTGCTGCTGCTACAGCTACTTTAAAACTACTACGAAACTACAGCAGCTACAACTACTATACTGCAGCTACACTACCACTATACTGCAGCTACTATACTGCAGCTATAATTACACTACAGCTATACTACAGCAGCTACCACTACACTTCTACAGCTACTATACTGCAGGTACAGCAGCTACTACTACACTACTACAGCTACTATACTCAAGCAACAGCAGCTACCACTACTACAGCAGCTACAGCTACTATACTGCAGCAGCTACAGCTACACTACCACTACACTAGCACAGCTGCTCTACGGCAGCTACTACAGCTACTGCAGCTACTACAGCTACTATACTCAAGCAACAGCAGCTACCACTACACTACTACAGCTACTATACTGCAGCTACAGCAGCTACCACTACACTACTACAGCTACTATACAGCAGCTACCACTACACTACTACAGCTACTATACTGCAGCTACTACTACACTACTACAGCTACTATACTGCAGCTACTACTACACTACTACAGCTACTATACTGCAGCTACAGCAGCTACTACAGCTACACTACAGCAGCTATCACTGTACTAGGTGAGTGGGTGAGTAGGTGAGTGGGTGAGTAGGTGAGTGGGTGAGTAGGTGAGTGGGTGAGTAGGTGAGGGGGTGAGTAGGTGAGGGGGTGAGTAGGTGAGTGGGTGAGTAGGTGAGTGGTTGAGTAGGTGAGTGGGTGAGTAGGTGAGTGGTTGAGTAGGTGAGTGGGTGAGTAGGTGAGTGGGTGAGTAGGTGAGTGGTTGAGTAGGTGAATGGGTGAGTAGTGAGGGGTGAGTAGGTGAGGGGGTGAGTAGGTGAGTGGGTGAGTAGGTGAGTGGGTGAGTAGGTGAGTGGTTGAGTAGGTGAGTGGTTGAGTAGGTGAGTGGTGAGTAGGTGAGTGGGTGAGTAGGTGAGTGGTTGAGTAGGTGAGTGGGTGAGTAGGTGAGTGGGTGAGTGGTGAGAAGGTGAGTGGGTGAGTGGTGAGAAGGTGAGTGGGTGAGTAGGTGAGTGGTTGAGTAGGTGAGTGGGTGAGTAGGTGAGTGGGTGAGTAGGTAGGTGAGTGGGTGAGTAGGTGAGTAGGTGAGGGGGTGAGTAGGTGAGTGGGTGAGTAGGTGAGTGTTTAGGTGAGTTGGTTAGCCAGTGTGTGAGTGAGCATATGAATGGGGGTGTGAGTATGCAGGTGAGTGAGCAGATGAGTGAGTTGTTATGTGAGTGGGTGAGTGTGCGTATGAATGGGTGTGTCAGTTCAGGTGAGTGTATTATAGTTATGCAAGTAGGTGAGTGATTTGGTGAGTCGGTGGGGTGAGTGAACAGGTGAGTGAGCAGGTGAGTGAGTGGTTATGTAAGTGGGTGAGTGATTTTGTGAGTGAGTTGTTATGTAAGTGGGTGAGTGATTTGGTGAGTGAGTGAGTGGTTATGTATGTGGGTGAGTGAGTAGGTGGGTGGGTGAGTGAGTGGGTGAGTGAGTGAGTGAGTGAGTATGTGGGTGGGTGAGTGAGTGGGTGGGTGAGTGAGTGGCTAGGTGAGTGAGTGAGTCAGTGAGTGAGTGGGTGGGTGAGTGAGTTGGTGGGTGAAGGATTTGGTGAGTGAGTAATTGAGTTGGTGGGTGAGTGAATTGGTGAGTGAGTGAGTGGTTACCTGAGTAGGTGAGTGACTGCGTGGGTGAGTGAGTAGGTGGGTGAGTGAGTTGGTGCGTGAAGGATTTGGTGAGTGAGTAGTTGAGGGGGTGAGTGAGTGGTTAACTGAGTAGGTGAGTGAGTGGGTGGCTAGGTGAGTGAGTGAGTGGTGAGTGAGTTGGTGAGTGAAGGATTTGGTGAGTGAGTAATTGAGTTGGTGGGTGAGTGAATTGGTGAGTGAGTGAGTGGTTACCTGAGTAGGTGAGTGACTGCGTGGGTGAGTGAGTAGGTGGGTGAGTGAGTTGGTGCGTGAAGGATTTGGTGAGTGAGTAGTTGAGGGGGTGAGTGAGTGGTTAACTGAGTAGGTGAGGTAGTGGGTGGGTGAGTGAGTAGGTGAATGAGTAGGTGGTGAGTGAGTTGGTGAGTGAGGGAATTGGTGAGTGAGTGGGTGGGTGAGTGAGTGGGTGGGTGAGTGAGTGAGTGGGTGAGTGAGTAGGTGGGTGGGTGAGTGAGTGGGTGAGTGGTGAGTGAGTGGGTGGGTGAATGAGTGGGTGGGTGAGTGAGTAGGTGAATGAGTAGGTGAGTGGGTGGCTAGGTGAGTGAGTAGGTGAGTGGTGGGTGGGTGAGTGAGTAGGTGAATGAGTAGGTGAATGAGTAGGTGAGTGAGTAGGTGAGTGAGTGGGTGGCGAGGTGAGTGAGTCGGTGAGTGAGTGGGTGGGTGAGTAAGTGGGTGGGTGAGTGAGTGAGTGAGTGGGTGAGTGAATTGGTGGGTGAGTGAGTGAGTGGGTGAGNGGTGGGTGAGTGAGTGAGTGGGTGAGTGAGTGAGTGGGTGAGTGAGTGGATGAGTGGGTGAGTGAGTGGGTGGGTGAGTGAGTAGGTGAGTGAGTGGGTGGTGAATGAGTAGGTGAGTGGGTGGCTGAGTAGGTGAATGAGTAGGTGAGTGAGTGAGTAGGTGAGTGAGTAGGTGAATGAGTAGGTGAGTGAGTAGGTGAGTGAGTGGTGGGTGGCTAGGTGAGTAGGTGAGTGAGTGGGTGGCTAGGTGAGTGAGTGAGTGGGTGGGTGAGTGAGTGGGTGAGTGAGTCGGTGGGTGAGTGAATTGGTGAGTGACGAGGTGAGCGTCACAATGACATTTCTTTCACACACGGTGCATAATTACACAGCCAAAGATCCCCCGTGTAGCCTTAATAGACTGTTCGGGCAAGTGCTGTTAGCGAGTAGCAGCGCCTATGATTATTCTGTTGCGTGTAGTCACTCTAAGATGTTTCTTGTGCATGTTTTTGTTTGTTTTGTTGCACCCGAGTCAAGAGCCGCATGGCTCACAGGGTTATCTCCATATACATGATCTCCACATATATAAAAGGGAAAGTTGTGATTATGCGCGTCTGTTCAAAATGTTTAGCGTACTTCCCGACATGCAACAAACTTGAAATTTGACATGTGGGTACTGTCCAGACTGTACACCATGCAAACATTATAAAAGTACACTTTTGTGTTTTTTTGGGTGGGGGAGCTCAATAATGCATTAATTTTTTTTGCACGGCAAGTGAGCTGTGACGTCACGTCTGTCACGTGACCCGCGCACGTGGAAGCGTGACGCGTTGTAGTGTAGCGGGTAGTGTAGTGGTTGTAGTGTAGCGGGTAGTGTAGTAGTGTGGTGGTTGTAGTGTAGCGGGTAGTGTAGTAGTGTAGTGGTTGTAGTGTAGCAGGTAGTGTAGTAGTGTAGTGGTTGTAGTGTAGCGGGTAGTGTAGTAGTGTAGTGGTTGTAGTGTAGCAGGTAGTGTAGTAGTGTAGTGGTTGTAGTGTAGCAGGTAGTGTAGTAGTGTAGTGGTTGTAGTGTAGTAGTGTAGTGGTTGTAGTGTAGCGGTTAGCGCGCCACGCTACGAACCCGGCGACCCGAGTTCGATTCCCGCTCACGGCCACCACCGGTGACGATTATATCAACCGCTCCTGGGCCTCCCCTAGGTCGACTCAGCCTCAAACGAGTAACTGGTGTGGTGTGTGAACAGGGGTAGTAAAGCTCGTACCTAATGACTGAAACTGAAGAGACGCATGAGGGATGGTGCAGGCCAACACCACGCCCGGCCGCGATGTACCACCACCAGCGCATCACACCGTGAGCGTTCCGCCTGCCAGATAACGAAACCTTCCAGCAGTGTCGACAAGACGCCGGCTTCGGCTTTGCCGGCACTCATCAGCACTCATCAGCAAGCTTCAGCCCCCACCAGCGGCTCACACCGTGAGCGTTCCGCCTGCCAGACAACGAACGAAACCTTCCAGCAGTGTCGAGAAGACGCCGGCTTCAGCTTTGCCAGCACTCATCAGCCACTCATCAGCCACTCATCAGCACTCATCAGCACTCATCAGCACTCATCAGCACTCATCAGCAAGCTTCAGCCCCCCCGAAGTAACCGCCATCGTGACGACGTCGCTTGAAGGGACCCACTGGTCACGGATCGTCGTGGTGGTGTTGGTGTTGCACGTGGCCATTGTGAACCCACCGAGACTTTTCCCCGTCATAGGAATGTGGAATTTCCACCGCTTGCTCGGGGATATCGACCTCGTGTGAACGAGCTGGGTGCATCGTAACAGGTGGCAGCGGTGGCTTAGGCCTTCATCCGGTAGTGGAGAGACCCTGGCCAGTGGTGGTGGTGATGATGGTGATGATGATGATGGTGATGATGATGGTGATGATGATGATGGTGATGATGATGATGTGATGATGATGATGTGATGATGGTGATGATGATACTGCTGGTGATGATGATGTGATGATGATGATGATGATGATGGTGATGATGATGATGGTGATGATGATGATGGNGATGATGATGGTGATGATGATGATGGTGATGATGATGATGGCACTAACATCGGGATGAGCGTGGGCGAGCAAGCGAGGTTGAGTAATTGTGGCAGTTGCTATGATTGCGACATTGTTGCTCGCCGGGTCCCATCAGATACGGAGTAATCGCGCGCCAGGCGAGAGGGGAATTTTAATCCTGGATCTCGGCGGCGCTGGCTCGGCATCCCTGGCATGGCCATTGTGGACCGCCAGGACCCAGGGCTCGAACCCAGGGTCTCTGTGTCTCTGACATGCATTGTGAACCCACAGACCCAGGACCCACTCGAACTCAGGGTCTCAGTGTCTCTGACACGGCCATTGTGAACCCACAGAGAGAGACACCCAGACCCAGGGCTCAAACCCAGGGTCTCTGTGTCTCTGACACGGCCATTGGAACCCACTGAGAGAGACACCCAGACCCAGGGCTCGAACCCAGGGTCTCTGTGTCTCTGACACGGCCATTGTGAACCCACTGAGAGAGAGACACCCAGACCAGGGTTCGAACCCAGGGTCTCAGTGTCTCTGACACGGCCATTGTGAACCCACTGAGAGAGACACCCAGACCCATCGAACCCAGGGTCTCTGTGTCTCTGACACGGCCATTGTGAACCCACNGAGAGAGACACCCAGACCCACTTGAACCCAGGGTCTCATGTCTCTGACACGGCCATTGTGATNCCACTGAGAGAGAGACACCCAGACCCAGGGCTCGAACCCAGGGTCTCAGTGTCTCTGACACGGCCATTGTGAACCCACAGAGAGACACCCAGACCCAGGGCTCGAACCCAGGGTCTCTGTGTCTCTGACAGCCATTGTGACCCACAGAGACACCCAGACCCAGGGCTCGAACCCAGGGTCTCAGTGTCTCTGACACGGCCATTGTGAACCCACAGAGAGAGACACCCAGACCCAGGGCTCGAACCCAGGGTCTCAGTGCTCTGACACGGCCACACCCAGACCCACTGAACCCAGGTCTCAGTGTTCTGACACGGCCATTGTGAACCCACTGAGAGAGACACCAGACCCAGGGCTGAACCCAGGGTCTCTGTGTCTCTGACACGGCCATTGTGAACCCACAGAGAGAGACACCCAGACCCAGGGCTCGAACCCAGGGTCTCAGTGTCTCTGACACGGCCATTGTGAACCCACAANAGAGACACCCAGACCCAGGGCTGAACCCAGGGTCTCAGTGTCTCTGACACGGCCACACCCAGACCCAGGGCTGAACCCAGGGTCTCTGTGTCTCTGACACGGCCATTGTGAACCCACTGAGAGAGACACCCAGAGGCTCGAACCCAGGGTCTCAGTGTCTCTGACACGGCCATTGTGAACCCACTGAGAGAGACACCCAGACCCAGGGCTTGAACCCAGGGTCTCTGTGTCTCTGACACGGCCAAACCCACTAGACCAGACCCAGGGCTCCAACCAGGGTCTCTGTGTCTCTGACACGGCCATAGTGAACCCACTGAGACACCCAGACCCAGGGCTCGAACCCAGGGTCTCGTGTCTCTGACACGGCCATTGTGAACCCACTGAGAGAGACACCCAGACCCAGGGCTGAACCCAGGGTCTCTGTGTGTCTGACACGGCCACACCCAGACCCAGGGCTCGAACCCAGGTCTCAGTGTCTCTGACACGGCCATTGTGAACCACTGAGACACCCAGACCAGGGCTCGAACCCAGGCTCTCGTGTCTCTGACACGGCCATTGTGAACCACTGAGAGAGAGACACCCAGACCCAGGGCTCAACCAGGTCTCTGTCTCTGACACGGCCATAGTGAACCCACTGAGAGAGACACCCAGACCCAGGGCTCGAACCCAGGGTCTCAGTGTCTCTGACACGGCCATTGTGAACCCACTGAGAGGACACCCAGACCAGGGCTGAACCCAGGGTCTCTGTGTCTGACACGGCCATTGTGAACCCACTGAGAGAGAGACACCCAGACCCAGGGCTCGAACCCAGGGTCTCAGTGTCTCTGACACGGCCATGTGAACCCACTNAGAGAGAGACACCCAGACCAGGGCTCGAACCCAGGGTCTCTGTGTCTCTGACACGGCCATCGTGAACCCACTGAGAGACACCCAGACCAGGGCTCGAACCCAGAGTGTTGGTGGTGCTGGATGAGAGTATTGGCACGAGGAGATAAGACAGAGATAGATAAGAGAGACACGTGTTGTAGATAAAGCAGGGGGGGGAGGGAGACAGAGAGAGGGGGGGGGAGACGACTCCGCTTTCTCTGGCGCAACATCAGAGTTCGTGCGGTGAGCCGAAACGTCGCGGTTCTAAAGCGATGGCATCTCCTGACGGATCGTTCGTGAGCGGGACGCTCGTTTTTCTCGGGGGCTACCTGTGCTGTGTGTGTGTGTGAGGCTCCTGCTGCTATAAATATCTGTAACATGATAAGCCACTAGCCTCGTTGAACTGCCATTTGTTGCGGCCAGGTCACTTGTGAAACAAGCTGCATAGCTCAGAGGTTTCTATAGCTGGTACAAAAAAATGTTGTTCAGTTTAGTCAGTTTAACACGTGCGAGGCTTTAGCGACCAATATTATTCATAATCTTCAACGTTTTTTGGGTTCAGATCGCGTTATTTATAAATGTGTCGTAACCCTCCACCACCCGCACGGCCAATCAGTAAAAAAGTGTCACGTTGACAAAAGACAAATAGTTCACTGCTTTAGCCCACCGGTGTGTTGAAGCGTGAAACCACAACATTTACAATGTTTTGAGTTGCACGACGTTTCGCTGGTAATTGCATCCAGCATCATCGGGCAATTGGCCAGATGCAATTACCAGCGAAACGTCGTACAACTAAAACATTTTAAATGTTGTGGTTTCACGCTTCAACACACCGGTGGGCTAAAGCAGTGAACTATTTTGTCTTTTGTCAACGTGACACTTTGTTTTGCTGATTGGCCGTGTCGGGTGGTGGAGGGTTACGACACATTTATAAATAACGCGATCTAACTCAAAAAACGTTGATTATGAATGAGTTTAATTTTATTTATTATTGATTTGTTTACCTTTCCTATACGATGTTTTTCGTGTTGTTGGAACTTTCTGACCCGCCCCGACTGGACTTCTGTGAAAAAAAGCTTCATAGCTCATCGGATTTCTCTTCCAGGATCAACACAGATTCTGATTCTGTTCACACTTCATCATCTCCGTGTGCGGTTGCGAGCCTCACCGTGTGCTGCTGCTGCTACTGCTGCTGCTGTGTCTGCTGCTGCTGCTGCCGCTGTGTCTGCTGCTGCTACTGCTGCTACTGCTGCTGCTGCTGTTGTTGCTACTGCTGCTGCTACTGCATCTGCTGCTGCTGCTCCTGCTACTACTGCTGCATCTGCTGCTGATACTGCTGCTGCTACTACTGCTGCTGCTGCTGCTGCTGCTACTACTACTGCTGCTGCTGCTGCTACTGCTGCTGCTACTACTACTACTGCTGCTGCTACTGCTGCTGCTGCCGCTGTGTCTGCTGCTGCTACTGCTGCTACTGCTGCTGCTGCTGTTGTTGCTACTGCTGCTGTGTCTGCTGCTGCATCTGCTGCTGCTGTTCCTGCTGCTACTGCTGCTACTACTACTACTGCGTCTGCTGCTGCTACTGCTGCTGCTGCTACTGCTGCTGCTACTGCTGCTACTACTACTGCTGCTGCTGCTGCTACTGCTGCTGCTACTGCTGCTGCTGCTACTGCTGCTGCTACTGCTGCTACTACTACTGCTGCGTCTGCTGCTGCTACTGCTGCTGCTGCTACTGCTGCTGCTACTACTGCTGCTGCTACTATTACTGCTGCATCTGCTGCTGCTACTACTACTGCTGCATCTGCTGCTGCTGCTGCTACTACTACTGCTACTACTGCTGCTGCTACTGCTGCTGCTGCTACTGCTGCTGCTACTGCTGCATCTGCTGCTGCTTGCTCTGTGCTCAGGCGATGGACCCCCGTTCCCTGCTGCACGGGGGTACCACCACGCGGTGCTGCGGCGCTGGCAGGGGAACGGCGCCGCCTTCAGCGCCGACAACCTGGTCTACCCACTCTTCGTCACGTGAGACGCACAGACAAAGGTCCCCCGGGCAGCCTCTGGACGGGCTGCAGGGGGGGCAAGTGCCGTTAGCGAGGGCAGCAGCAGCAGCAGCGCCCTATGAAGGCCCAGAGATACACAGATACTCGCAGATATTCACAGATACTCGCAGAGACTCACAGATACTCAGAGACTCACAGAGACCACAGAGACCCACAGAGACCCGCAGAGACTCGCAGAGACCCGCAGAGACCCACAGAGACTCACAGATACTCGTAGAGACTCACAGATACTCACAGAGACTCACAGATACTCACAGATAGTCGTAGAGACTCACAGATACACAGAGACTCACAGATACTCACAGATACTCAGAGACTCACAGATACTCACAGAGACTCACAGCTCACAGAGACTCACAGATACTCACAGACTCACAGAGACTCATGGCTCGTAGAGACTCAGAGACCCGCAGAGACCCGCAGAGACCCACAGAGACCACAGAGACGCACAGAGATACAGAGACTCACAGAGCCTCGTAGAGACTCACAGAAACTCAGAGATCCAGAGCCTCATAGGAGACTCGCAGATACTCACAGCTCACAGAGACTCACAGAGACCCACAGCCCACAGACTCACACAGCCACAGACCCACCTCACACCCACNGAGACTCACNGCACAGCACAGAGACCCACAGAGACTCACAGACTCAGCCCACATAGACTCACAAACCCACAGAGACTCACAGAGACCCACAGACCCAGAGACTCACNGAGACCCACAGAGACTCACAGCCCACAGAGACTACAGAGACACAGCCACAGACACAGAGANCCACAGAGACACCCCACAGAGAGANCACACAGAGACCACAGAGACCAACAGAGACCCACAGAGACTCACAGAGACTCAGATACTCACATAGGCTCACAGAGTCACAGAGACCCACAGAGACTCACAGAGATACACAGAGACTCACAGAGCCTTATAGAGACTCACAGAACTCAGAGATACAGAGCCTCATAGCTCACAGAGACTCACAGAGATACAGAGCCTCATAGAGACTCACACTCACAGAGATTTCGAGCCTCAAAGAGAACGGCTGAGAGAGACTGCCCAACCCAGGGTCGAACCCAGGCACCTTGGGGCAGAACCACGCCCGCGCCTTTGTCTCCCCCAGTGACGATGTTTTACACACACCGTACCAGGTACTCCTCATTTGAGGCCGAGTCGACCTAGGGGAAGCCCAGGACCGGTTCAGATAATCGTCACCGGTGTTGGCTGTGAGCGAAGTCGAACTCGGGTCATGCCGGGCTCGTGCGTAGCGCGCTAACCGTAACCACCGCTCCCCCTCCAAAGGTCCCCCGTGTAGCTTCGGGCTGTAGGGGAAGGCTGTTAGCGAGCGGCGCCTACGAGGGCTGTGAGGGGTGGGTGGTACCAGCACCACGCCCGCGCCACACTTCAAGTCTCTGTGAAGTGTTCATCACACGGTGCGTTAGGGCTGAGTCGACCTGGTATCCCAGGACCAGTCTGATATCTCAACAGCAGCGAGACATTCGTGGTGCAGCGTTGATGTTGGCCGCTGTGTTGGCCACGAGTAGGAATCGAACTCGGGTTGTGATGTTTCTCTCTCCCGCAGGGATGATGCTGATGGGCTTGAGATTGCAAGTTTACTGGTGGCCAGGTGTGGAACACCTGGTTGTGTGTGTTAGCGGTGGTGCTGTGGTGTCTGTGTGTGTTGTGTTAGCGAGTGTGTGTGTCTGTGGTGGCTGTGTGTGGTGTTAGTGAGTGTGTGTGTGTCTTGTGGGGAGCGATAGTGTGCGGTTAGCGCGCTGCGCTATGAACCCGGCGACCTGAGTTTGATTCCCGCTCACGGCCAACACCAGTGGCGATTATCTGAACCGGTCCTGGGCCTCCTCTAGGTCGACTCAGCCTCAATGCGTAAACATCGCCACTGGGGACAAAAGGTGCAGGTGGTGCGGCCACCACCCTGTGTGCGCGGCTCATCAAAGCACTTGCCCTTCAGTCTGTTAAGGCTATACGGGGGATCTTTGTCTCTTTGTGTGTGTGTGTTGTGTGTGTGTGTGTGTGTTAGTGTGTGTGTGTTAGTGTGTGTGTGTGTTAGTGAGGGTCTGTGTGTGTATTGAGTGTGTCTGTGTGTGTGTCTGTGTGTGTGTCTGTGTGAGTGTGTCTGTGTGTGTGTCTTCTGTGTGAGTGTGTGTGTGTGACGTGTGTGTGTNTGTGTGTGTGTGTGCTGTCACTGTGTGTGTGTGTCTGTCTGTGTGTGTGTGTTGTGTGTGTGTGTGTGTCTGTCTCTCTGTGTGTGTCTGTGTGTGTCTCTGTGTGTGTGTCTGTGTGTGTCTCTGTGTGTGTCTGTCTGTGACGATAATCCAACCCAGCCATGCACCTCGTCTAGCTCGACTCAGCCTCAAACTGAGTGTCCCGGTGTCGGTGCGTCTGTGAAACACCGGACGCCCACCCACCATCCACCCACCCCCCACCACCCACCCACTCACCAACCCATCCACCACCCACCCACCCACCACCCACACATCCACCACCCACCCACCATCCACCCACCCACACACCACACACCCACCCACACACACACCCACCACCCACCCACCCCACCACCCGCACCCACTCACCACCATCCACCACCACCCACCACCATCCACCATCCACCCACCCACCACCCACCACCCACCAACCACCCACCACCCACCCACCACCCACATCCACCCACCACCCACACACCCACCCACCACCCACCCACCACCCACCCACCACCCACCCACCATCCACCCACCACGCACCCACCCACCACCCACCCCCACCCACCACTCACCCACTCACCCACCACCACCACCCACCCACCACCCACCCACCAACCACCCACCAACCATCCACACACCCACCCACCAACCCACCCACGCACGTGCCGCCCCCGTGGGTTCTGCTCGCAAGCGTCTGAGCCGGCTGTGCGGGGTGGTGGGGGTCTTTGTCGTCGTCAGGTACGGAGTGAACAGGCTGGGCCTGTGCTGGAACCCCTCATCAAGAACGGCCTCAAGGCCGTGCTCATATTCGGGGTCCCTGCCAAGCTCCCCAAGGTGACCGCCTGGGTTCGAGGCCTGGGTCTGGTGTCTGTCTCTCTCAGTGGGTTCACAATGGCCGTGTCAGAGATACTGAGACCTGGGTTCGAGCCTGGGTCTGGGTGTCTCTCTCTCAGTGGGTTCTCTGTGAGTTTCTGTGTGTCTCTGTGAGTCTCTGTGTATCTCAGTGGGTTTTCTGTGAGTTTCTGTGAGTCTCTGTGAGTCTCCTACGAGGCTCTGTGTATCTCTGTGACTCTCTGTGTATCTCTGTGACTCTCTGTGTATCACTGTGAGTCTGTGAGTCTCTGTGTATCGATGTAAGTGTCTGTGAGTCTCTGTGAGTCTCCTACGAGACTCTGCATATCACTGTGAATATCTGTGAGTCTCTGAGTCTCTGTGTATCTCTGTGTCTCTGTGTGTCTTTGTGAGTCTCTGTGTGTCTCTATGTGTCTCTGTGAGTCTCCTCTGAGACTGTGTATCTCTGAGTCTCTGTGTATCTCTATGTGTCTCTGTGTATCGCTGTGAGCCTCTGTGAGCCTCTGTGAGCCTCTGTGAGCCTCTGTGAGCCTCTGTGAGTCTCTGTGAGTCTCCTCTGAGACTCTGTGTATGTGCCCGCCTGTGTCTGTGTGTGTGAAGAATGTGGGAGTGGTGTGCAGCGGTTAGCGCTAGGCTGCGCTACGAACCAACATCCCGAATTCAATTCCCGCTCACGGCCAACACCGGTGACGATTTATCTGGACCGGTACTGGGCTCTCCTAGGTCGACTCGGCCTCAAACGAGTACCTGGGTGTGACGCGTAAAAACATCGCCACTGGGGAGACAAAGGCGGCCGGGCGTGGTGCCGACCACCCACCCCCTCGTGCGCCACAGCGCCGGCAGCCTTCGTAGATGTTGCTACTCGCTAACAGCACTTGCCCCGACAGTCTGTCACAGCCTCCGCCTTTGTCTTTGTCTCGTGAAGGACGCGAGAGGCTCCAGCGCCGACTGCCCGGCCTGCCCGGCCATCCTCGCCGCCCGTGCGCTCCGCGACCTCTTCCCGGGCCTGCTGGTGGCGTGCGACGTCTGCCTGTGCCCCTACACCAGCCACGGGCACTGCGGTAACGACGGGTTCCACGCCGCGCACGGAGTCGGCGGCGAACGCCATCGCTCTCCGTACACGCAGACGCAGCGGCGACGGCCGCCGCCATTAAGTGGCGGTGGCGTCACCGCGGCGACTGTGCCAGGCTAGGTGCACTTGGAGGTCGCGATGTGGAGTGTGTGGAAGGCTCGCTGCGGGCAGGAGGACACGGGACAGATCCGTGTGGTGCCGTGCGTCGACTGACTGAGATGGCTGATGTAATGCACCACCCGTGCCTCACACTGTGGCAACTCGCTGTGCTTTAGCCGCCCGGCGCTCCGCTCGTTGTTGTGAGCGTCGCTCCTCCGCCCCTCCGCTGTTGCCGGAGGGCGACTGCCTCCAACCGCCCGGTAGCCTCGGAGTGCACCTAGCCTGGCACTGCCCGGTAGCGTCCTTCACGAGCCTCCTCCTCATCCACAGAGGCCTCTGTGGATGCCGCTGGTACCTCTCTCACGCTGCTCCTCATGCTCCGTGCCGTGTGTGTGCCGTGTGTGTGCCGTGTGTGTGCCGTGTGTGTGCCGTGTGTGTGCCGTGTGTGTGCCGTGTGTGTGCCGTGTGTGTGCCGTGTGTGTGCCGTGTGTGTGCGTGTGTGTGCCGTGTGTGGGTGTGTGTGCTGTGTGTGTGCCGTGTGTGTGCGTGTGTGTGCCGTGTGTGTGCGTGTGTGTGCGTGTGTGTGGCGTGTGTGTGCTGTGTGTGTGCGTGTGTGTGGCGTGTGTGTGCGTGTGTGTGGCGTGGTGTGCCGTGTGTGTGCGTGTGTGCGTGTGTGTGCCGTGTGCGTGTGTGTGCGTGTCGTGTGCGTGTCGTGTGTGTGCCGTGTGTGTGCCGTGTGTGTGCCGTGTGTGTGGCGTGTGTGTGCTGTGTGTGTCGTGTGTGTGCCGTGTGTGTGCCGTGTGTGTGCCGTGTGTGTGGCGTGTGTGTGGCGTGTGTGTGGCGTGTGTGTGGCGTGTGTGTGGCGTGTGTGTGGCGTGTGCGTGTCGTGTGTGCCGTGTGTGTGCCGTGTGTGTGCCGTGTGTGTGCCGTGTGTGTGCCGTGTGTGTGCCGCGTGCTGTGTGTGTGCCGCGTGCTGTGTGTGTGCCGTGTGTGTGCCGTGCGCGTGTCGTGTGCCGTGTGTGTGCCGTGTGTGCCGTGTGTGTGCCGCGTGCTGTGTGTGTGCCGCGTGCTGTGTGTGTGCCGTGTGTGTGCGTGCGCGTGTCGTGTGCCGTGTGTGTGCCGTGTGTGTGCCGTGTGTGTGCCGCGTGCCGTGTGTGTGCCGCGTGCTGTGTGTGTGCCGTGTGTGTGCCGCGTGCTGTGCGTGTGTCGTGTGCTGTGCGTGCCGTGTGCGTGCCGTGTGCGTGCCGTGTCGTGCCGTGTCGTGCTCGTGCCGTGTGCGTGTGTCATGTGCCGTGTGCGTGCCGTGTGCGTGCCGTGTGCGTGCCGTGCGCGTGCCGTGTGCGTGTGTCATGTGCCGTGTGCGTGCCGTGTGCGTGTGTCATGTGCCGTGTGCGTGTGTCATGTGCCGTGTGCGTGCCGTGTGCGTGCCGTGCGCGTGCCGTGTGCGTGTGTCATGTGCTGTGTGCGTGCCGTGTGCCGTGTGTGCCGTGTGCCGTGTGCCGCGTGCGGTGCGTGACCTAGGCATCCTACGAGCGGACGGGACTCTGGACAACGAAGCTTCGTGCCAGCGTCTGGCCGAGGTGGCGCTGGCTTACGCCAAAGCCGGTGAGTGTGGAGCCTCCGGCCCGCAGCGGCGCCTCCTTCACACGGGAGGCTCCTGACAAACGCGCACTCGCACGCTCTCACATGCTCACACGCTCACACGCACGCTTGCTCACACGCACGCATGCACGCAGCCCACACGCACGCATGCTCACACGCACGCTCGTTCACTCGCTCGCTCACACGCTCGCACGCTCACACACACGCACGCACAGACACACACGCACAGACACACACGCACAGACACACACGCACAGACACACACGCACAGACACACACAGACACACACACACAGACACACACACAGCTACACACACACAGACACACACACACACAGACACACACACACAGACACACACACACAGACACACACACACACAGACACACACACGTGCTCACACATCGGCTCGACAAGCCGAGGCACGAGAGGAGGAGGAGGAAGTCGACGTGGTTGACGCCGTGCCGTGCCGTGCCGTGCCGTGCCGCTGCTGGATGTTGTGAGCCAGGCTGCCAGGTGATCGCGCCGAGCGACATGATGGACGGCAGGATCGGAGCCATCAAGCGCATCCTCATCGACAACGGCTTGGCCAATCAGGTGCCGGAGCTCCGTCTAGCCCCACCCCTCACGCTGACACTCGGCACCACTCGAGCACTGGACCACAGCGCTTTGCACGAACACCGATGTTGGCACTCACTCATTCACTCATTTATTCACTCACCAACCAACCCACTCAATCACCACCCACCACTCACTCTCACCCACCCACTAATTGACTCACTCACTCATCCACTCATTCATTCACTCACCAACCCACTCACTCATTCACTCACTCATTCACTCACTTACTCATCCACTCATTCATTCACTCACCAACCCACTCATTCACTCACTCACCAACCCACTCACTCAATCACCCACCCAGTAATTGACTCACTCACTCATCCACTCATTCATTCACTCACCAACCCACTCATTCACTCACCAACCCACTCACTCATTCACTCACTCACCAACCCACTCACTCAATCACGCACCCAGTAATTGACTCACTCATCCACTCACTCACCAACCCACTCATTCACTCACTCACCCACTCATTCACTCACTCACTAACCCACTCACTCAATCACGCACCCACTAATTAACTCACTCACTCATCCACTCATTCATTCACTCACCAAACCACTCACTCATTCACCCACCCACTCACTCAATCACTCAATCACCCACCCACTAACTGACTCACTTATCCACTCATTCATTCACTCACCAACCCACTCATTCACTCACTCACCAACCCACTCACTCAATCACCCACCCAGTAATTGACTCACTCACTCATCCACTCATTCATTCACTCACCCACTCACTCATTCACTCACTCATTCACTCACTCATCTACTCATTCATTCACTCACCAACCCACTCATTCTCTCACTTACCAACCCACTCACTCAATCACGCAGCCACTAATTGACTCGCTCACTCATCCACTCATTCATTCACTCACCCACTCACTCATTCACTCACTCACTCACTCATCCACTCATTCATTCACTCACCAACCCACTCATTCTCTCACTCACCAACCCACTCACTCAATTACGCACCCACTAATTGACTCACTCATCCACTCACTCATTCACTCACCACTCATTCACTCACTCACCCACTCATTCACTCACTCACTCATCCACTCATTCATTCACTCACCAACCCACTCATTCACTCACTCACCCACCCACTCATTCATTCACTCACCAACCCACTCACTCGCCCACCCACTAATTGACTCACTCACTCATCCACTCATTCATTCACTCACCAACCCACTCACTCGCCCGCCCACCAATTAACTCGCTCGCTCACCCTCTCAACTCACCCTTGCAAATGAGACTCATCCACGCTGACCTCCCAAGTGCTCACCCGGTGAGCGCCAAGTCCAGCTGCCTGGCCTCGGCGTTCAGCTCGTTTGCCGATTCAGGTCGCCGCAGTAACCTCTACGCAGCCAACTCACGGTAGCCATGGGAACTCATCTGCGCAACCAACTCGCGGTTGCCATGGGAACTCCATCTGCGCGGCGCGGTACCCTGATCCCCCTCCCCCGATTCCTGTCCCTGTCCATCCGACCGCAGGTCTCCATCATGAGCTACAGCGCAAAGTTCGCTTCCTGTTTCTACGGCCCGTTCCGGTGAGTGGTGCATTGTGGGTAGATTGCAGCAGGGCCAGTTTACCCACTCGCCCGCTCGCTCATTCGCCCACTCACCCACTCACTCACTCACCCACTCACCCACTCAGTCACCTACTCACTCATCCACTCACTCACCCACACACTCACTCACCCACTCACTCGCGCACTCAGTCACTAACCCACTCACTCACTCATCCACCCACTCATCCACCCACTCACCCACCCACTTACACCCACAAGACAGACATAATTGGCAGCAGCAGGATCTTCGTGTCCACCCGACACTTTGCCGGTGGGCATTGCACAGACGAGAGGCCGGTGTGTGTGTGTGTGTGAGAGAGACAATGACGATGGTGGTGGTGGTGGTGATGATGACGGTGAGTGCGCGTGCGCCCGTGCGCGTCAGGGCCTCGATCAGCCGCATTCTGAACGAGCATTCTGAACGATCCCCGTCCGCTCAGAGTGGACGCTAACGATCTGTGGTGGTCTCCGGCCACTCAGAGTGGACGCTAACGATCTGTGGTGGTCTCTGGCCACTCAGAGTGGACGCTAACCTTGAACTGTTAGTTTACTATGCCAGATTAAGGGTCCACTGAGCTGAGTAGCTCTTTTTCAGTAGCGACCTGCCCATCACAAATGACAGCTCAACGAAAGTGGATTATCATCATCATCATCACCATCGCGTGGAAATCTATAGCAGCAGCCGCCAAACACTCTGAAACGCGTGGCGTCGATTCTAAACGTGGAGGGAAAAAACGGAGGACCTGGAGAAAAATCCACGCCGCCACGGGGAGAGAGACACGCAAACTCCAAATCTACAGCAGCAGCAGGCATCGTCAGGGTTGGGATCGAACCCACGCCCTCATGCGTACCAAGCGAGGTAGTCAACATCTCTTAGCCATCGTGATGATGATGAGAGAGAGACGCAAACTCCAAATAGACAGCAGCAGGCATCGTCAGGGTCGGGATCGAACCCACGCCCTCCTGCGTACCAAGCGAGGTAGTCAACATCTCTTAGCCACCGTGATGATGATAGAGACACACAAACTCCAAATATGCAGCAGGCGTCGTCAGATCGAACCCACGACCTCCTGTAGACCAGGCGAGGTAGTCAACATCTCCTAGCCACCGTGATGATGAGAGAGAGAGACACGCAAACTCCAAATAGACAGCAGCAGGCGTCGTCAGGGTCGGGATCGAACCCACGCCCTCCTGCACACCAGGCGAGGTAGTCAACATCCCCTGGCCACCGTTGACGCTAACGATCCCTCGTGGTCTTCCAGGGACGCTGCGAAGTCGGCGCCGGCGTTTGGAGACCGCAAGTGCTACCAGCTTCCTCCCGGGGCCAGGGGCCTCGCCCTGCGGGCCGTGGTGAGACACAAAGACAAAGGCTCCCCCCCCCCCCCCCCACACGGCGTAGCCTCTAGCACGCCGTCGGGGCAAGTGCTGTTAGCGAGCAGCAGCAGCGGTGCCGGTGAGGGCCGGCACGGCGCTCGACGAGTTGGTGGGCGGCCAGCGCCGCGCCCGACCGCCCGCCCGACCGCCTTTGTCTCCCCCGGCGGCGATGCTTCCTACGCGTGCACCGCGCCGGGTACCCTCGGTCGAGGCCGAGTCGAACCCGGGCAGCGGTCGGCAAAGCGAAAATAACGAGAAGAGAATTTATATAATCCGGCAGTGGGACAGCTGGGACAGCTGGATTATGTTTTTTTCCGCCTGAGGACGACCACTTGTGTTGCGATCGAAACGTCGTGGATTTAATTTAATTTAAAACCCACGTGACTTCACCGAAACAAAAACTAAGAGTAAGAGAATTAACGTTTTCGAATTTGGCGAAGCGGCGAGTGAGAAACAGAAAAGCCAACCTCTCACAATGAGCCACAACGCGATGTGAATACGGAAGACGGACGGGCCGGCGGTGGTGATGGCGGTGGTGGCGGTGCGGTGGTGGCGGTGGCGGTGGTGGTGGTAGTAGTAGTGGTGGTGGTGGTGGCGGCGTGGTGGCGGTGGTAGCGGTGGTGGTGGTAGCGGCGGTGGTGGCGGTGGTGGTGGTGGAGGTGGTGGTGGTAGCGGTGGCGGTGGCGGTGGCGGTGGCGGTGGTGGTGGTGGTAGCGGTGGTGGCGGCGGTGGTGGCGGTGGTGGTGTAGCGGTGGCGGTGGCGGTGGCGGTGGTGGTGGTGGCGGCGGTGGTGGCAGTGGTGGTGTGGCGGCGGTGGTGGCGGTGGCGGCCGTGGGCGGAATTGAACTTGGGCCATGGCTGGGTTCGTAGCGCAGCGCGCTATCCACTGCGCCACCGTTCCCCGTAGCGGCGCGTGGTCTGGCAAGAGGCACCATGTCCGGCCACCTTGTCTCCCCCGTGAATCCCGGCGACCAGAGTTCCATTCCCCGCTCACAGTGGCGACGATTGGAACCGGTGCCAGGGCAACGGCTAAGTCGACTCAGCCTCAAATGAGTACCTGGTGCTGTGTGTAGTAAACATCGCCACTGGGGAGACAAAGGCGGTCGGGCGTGGTGCTGGCCACCCACCCCCTCGCGTGCCGTGCCGGCCTTCATAGGTGCTCGCTAACAGCACTTGCCCCTACAGTGTGTGCGTGTGTACGTGACGTGCGTGCGTGTGTGCGTGACGTGTGTGCGTGTGTGCGTGACGTGTTTGCGTGTGTGTACGTGACGTGTGTGTGTGTACGCATCGTGTGTGTGTGTACGTGACGTGTGTACGTGGTGTGTGTGTGTGTACGTGACGTGTGTGTGTACATGTGTACGCATCGTGTGTGTGTGTACACGTGACGTGTGTGTCCGTGTCGTGCCGCCATGTGGCAGGAGCGTGACGTGTGTACGTGTGTGTGTGTACACGTGACGTGTGTGGCAGGAGCGTGACGTGTGTGTGTGTGTGTACGTGACATGTGTGTGTGTACTCNGTGTGTGTGTGTACGTGACGTGTGTGTGTGACGTGTGTGTGTGTACTCTGTGTGTGTACGTGACGTGTGTGTGTGTGACGTGTGTGTGTGACGTGTGTGTGTGTGTGACGTGTGTGTGTGTGTGTACGTGTGTGTGTGTGTACGTGCCGTGTGTGGCAGGAGCGTGACTTGCGTGAAGGGGCCGACGTGGTGATGGTGAAGCCCGGCCTGCCGTACATCGACATCGTCCGGGAGGTCAAGGACAAGGTGTGTGTACTGTGTGTACTCTGTGTGTACTGTGTGTACTCTGGTGTGTACTGTGTGTGTGTGTACTGTGTGTGTACTGTGTGTGTACTGTGTGTGTACNGTGTGTGTGTGTGTGTACTGTGTGTGTAGTGTGTGTTGTGTGTGTGTGTGTGTACTGTGTGTGCTGTGTGTACNGTGTGTCNGTGTGTGTGTACTGTGTGTACTGTGTGCTGTGTGNGTGNGTTCTGTGTNTGTGTGNAGTGTACNGTGTGTACTGACTGNACTGTGTGTGTATAGTGTGTGTGTTACCCTGTGTGTGTGTGTGTGTGTGTACACTCNGTGTGTGNACCTGTGTGTGCTGTGTGCNGTGTGTNGTGTGTGNGTCTCAGCTGTGTGTGTGTGTGTGTGTGCCNGTGTGTGTGNNTCTGTGTGTGNGTCTGTGTGTACTGTGTGTGTCTGTGTGTGTCTGTGNGTGTATGTGTNNGTGTGTGTGTGTGTNTATGAGCTCNGTGTGTGAGTGTGTGTNTGTGTGTGTGCACGTGTGTGTGTGTGCTNGTGTGTGTGTCACTGTGTGTGTACTGTGTGTGTGTGCTGCGTGTGTGCGTGCGTGCTGCGTGTGTGCGTGCTGCGTGCAGTACCCGCACACGCCGCTGGCGGTGTACCACGTGTCGGGAGAGTTTGCCATGCTGCACCACGCGGCCTCGCACGGAGCCTTCCAGCTGCGCTCCGCAGTCATGGAGGCACTCACCTGCCTGTCGCGTGCCGGTGAGGAGCCAGGGGGAGCCGGGGGGGGGGGGGTGAGCGAGAGTGGGGGTGAGTGAGCGAGTGAGTGAGCGAGTGGGGTTGAGTGAGCGAGTGGGGGTGAGTGAGCGAGTGAGAGCGAGTGAGGGTGAGTCGGGGTGAGTGAGATTGAGTCGGGTGAGTGAGCGAGTGGGGGAGAGTGAGTCAGGGTGAGTGAGTGAGTGAGTCAGGGTGAGTGAGAGTGAGTGAGCGAGTGGGGTGAGCGGGTGAGTGAATCGGGGTGAATGAGGAGCAGTGGTGTCGTGGCTAGCGTGCCACACTTTGAATCCGGTGAGTCGGGGTGAGTGAGTCAGGGTGGGCGAGTGAGAGTGGGGTGAGTGAGGGTGAGCGAGCTAGAGTGGGGGTGAGCGAGCGGGGGTGAGCGAGTGAGTGAGGGTGAGTGAAATTGAGTCGGGGTGAGTGAATGAGTGGGGTGAGTGAGTGGGTGAGTGAGTTAGGGTGAGTGAGTCAGGGCGAGCGAGTGAGTGAGAGCGAGCGAGTGAGGATGAGTGGGGAGCAGTGGTGTCGTGGCTAGCGCGCCTCACTTTGAATCGGGTGGCCCGGGTTCGATTCTCACTCCCGGCCAAACACCAGCGACGGTTATCTGAGCCGGTCCTGGGCCTACCACTACGTCGGCTCAGCCTCAAAAGAGCCACCGGGTTACGGTGCGAACACATCCGCCTGCCGCTGCGTCCTCCGTAGGCGCCGCTGGTGCGCTAACGGCACTTGCCCCGGCAACGTCCTGCTGGAGGCTACGCGGGGATCTTTATCTTTGGCTGTGCTGCAGAGTTTGGTGGTACATGTTGTTTACGCCGTTTATTGTGAAAATTCGGTCACAGTTCCTATGATCGCTGTTTTCATTGCTTTTATGGCTTTATTTTGGTGATTTTCGAAAAGTTTTTCGGTTTGGCCATGTTTGTGTTGTTGTAGTACGGAGTTAGACTGATGGCCTTAATCTAAGTTGTCTTGTGGTTGTTGTTGTTGTTGTTTGACTTGCATCCTACTGGGATTTTGCACACAGCGTTGGTGTACGATGCTTTTTCTGCAATATTTTGCTGTCTTTTCTTGGATTTTCTGTTTGCACATAGCAGAGGTCGCAAACGGGTTTTGATTCCTTACCCGTACCCGGCGCACCAGGGTCGCAAACGGGTACCCGTACCCGGCTGGGTACGGGTAGCCGGGTACGGGCAGGGTACGGGTACGAGTACCCGGTTGCGACCTCTGGGATGAAGCCATGTTGCAGGCGCGGGTGGGTTGATTCTCGGAACTTGAATTGTTAGAAGAGTCAAGACGTTGGGAAATGAGTGACAAACGGTGACTCACCGGTGACTCACGGCCTACCCGTACCCGTACCCGGCCTCACCAGGGTCGCAAACGGCTACCCGTACCCGGCCGGGTTACGGGTAGCCGGGTATCGGGTAGGGTACGGGTATCGGGTACCCGGTTGCGACCTCTGGCACATAGTCACTTTAAGATGTTTTCTTGTTTCAGTTTTTCTGTTTGTTGCGGTTGCACCCGATTCAAGAGCCGAATGGCTCACAGGGCTATGTACCTAACGCATGAAACTTGAAACGTACGGTGCGAAAGAAGTGCGACTTTGTAATTTAGTAAACAATTTTTTTGTGTCGTGTCCGCAGGTGCCGACATCATCATCACGTACTTCGTGCCCCAGCTGCTGGACTGGCTGCGTGAGGAGGCGTAGAAGGAGGAGAGGCGGCCACCGTGAACTCGCCCCGCGGGATTGGGGCCGTCCATAAATGACGTCACGCACCTGGGGGGGGGGAGGGGTGCGGGGTCAGACATTTGTGACGATGTGTGACGTGGAGACAGAAGCTTGTGTTGCCTCCGAAACGTCGTGATTTTTATTTTATTTTACTTTAATTAATTGGAATTTTTTACCTACCTGGTGACTTTACCGAAAACCTAAGAATATGAATCCTTGCAGTCACGAAAGTTTCAAATCTAGAAAGTCGGAGGTGGGGTTTGAGAAATGTGACGTCTTACATCAAAATGCGCAACTTTAAATAAATGAATATAGACAACACGTTCTACTTAATTAAATGGACTTTTTAATAAATTTTTTCTCCTGCAACATCAGAGTGCAGCGCTACATTAAATACGCACTACAATGACAATAGTTTAAAGCGATTTGAAGCATTTCGATTTAAAGCTTTCGTGACTGCAGGGATTCATCTTCTTGGTTCTTTGGTAAAGTCACGTAGAAGGGAAATAATAAAATAATACAAATAAAACATAATAAAATAATTCTCACGACGTTTCGGCAGGACGGCTGCTTGCGTTGTGGCCGAAACGTCGTGAGAATTATTTTATTATGTTTTAATTTTTATTATTTTATTACTGCCCTTATACTTGACTTTACCGAAAGAACCAAGAAGATTTGAAGCATGTTTTTTTTTTGGGGGGGGGGGGGCAGAGTTTTGTGACGTCATTTGAGGGGGGGGTCAAAAATGGTCCAAAATTGCGTGACGTCATTTATGGACGGCCCCATTCCTCATCTAGCAGCGGAATGATGATGGCTCATGGTGGTGGTGGTGACTCGGGGAGGTCTTCATGCAGTCGTGGATTGATCGTGGTCGATTAATGTCACGTGGTGCATGACCGAGTTCAAACTTGACTCTGTTCTATCGTAGACACTAACAGGTTATCTAGCAGGACTCACCTATTTACTCTAATGTTTAATCTGCACTAATTACTCACGTTTTGTTTGATTATCCTCACGAATTGCAAGGAAACTGAAAAATGTATCGGAAACTGAATATTGAAATAAAAACTTATCAATCTGAAGAGGCCGTAGTCACGTGACGCTTGATTGAAATGGGCTTTTTTCTGGCCGAGTGGATCTAGAGTTTGGCCAGCCTGCATAGGGAATTTTAAATGTTACCGAGAGCCAATCAGCGGCGAGGGGCGTGGTCAATCTGACTTGTCAACCAATCAGCGTTAAGTGGGTGGAGCTTTAACTTCCCCCGCCCACTAAAAGGGGGGGGGTGGCTAAAGATTGCCACGCCCACTGGCCCCCTCCAGCCAATCAGCGTTAAGTGGGTGGAGCTTCAATGCTTTCCCCCGCCCACTAAGAGGGGGGTGGCTAAAGATTGCCACGCCCACTGGCCCCCTCCAACCAATCAGCGTTAAGTGGGTGGAGCTTCAATACTTTCCCCGCCCACTAAAAGGGGGGTGTGGATAAAAATACCACGCCCACTGGCCCCTCTAGCCAATCAGCGTTAAGTGGGTGGAGCTTTAACTTCCCCCGCCCACTAAAAGGGGGTGGCTAAAGATTGCCACGCCCACTGGTCTCCTCCAACCAATCAGCGTTAAGTGGGTGGAGCTTTAACTTTCCCCGCCCATTGGTCCCCTCCGGCCAATCAGCCGCCGCAATTATTTGAAAGAGAAATAATAACATCGTGACCTTACAAGGAGCAATTTAATTGACGTTCCCGACAATGGGCCCTTATAACACAAGGGATGGGCTATTGACTGAACAAAAATATATATACGTTGTATAGAAAGTTATATTATACTGTGCATTTTTGTTGTAACGTTGGTGGATGTTATTTTATTATTATTATTTAAACGCAGCCCTCACTCCGCCCCCCCCGTGAACCTCCAGTGGCGGGAACTTAAACCGACTGACTGCCCCGCCCCATCTGGGTCCCTCTCATCCAATCACAGCGGCAGAGGGCCGGGGGGGGCGGGGCCAGTGGAGTGCAACCCCCACCCCACGCGCTCGTTTCCCGCGTCTCGTTTCCCCCCCCCGCCTCGGCAACACCGAATCGACCAATCGGCGCCGAGGGGGCGGGGCTTCGCGCGCGACGCTGACCAATGGGAACGCGAGTTGCCCACCTGCGCGCGCGCGCGGCCAAAGTTTCCCGCGCGTTTCTCTCCCCCGCGGGGGGGCCCTCCCCCTCCCCACCCCGTTTTTTCCCGCCAAATTTCAAAGACGAACCGTCATGGCGGCCTGAGGGAGATTTTAAATNAAAAAAACCTGAGGTAAACCATGTCCCCCACGTTCAGCCTTGTTTCCAACTGCTTCGCATCGGCGCGCCGGCGTCTGGCCACGGCGTGCGCGACCTCTACACGTTCGTGCCGGGCGGCGAGCGCTGCTCGGCCGATCTGGGCCGCGCTGAGGGCCGCGTCCACGTTTGCCTTCGCTCGGCGTCGCGGCCCGCGCTGCTGTCGCGTCTCCACGCCTCCCTCACGGCCGAACGCTGCGGCAATGGTCGCGGTGCGGGGGCGAGGAGGTACCGGGTCTACATCACGGACCACAGCTCCAGCGGTGAGCGAGCGGTGTGGCGTCGTTGTGGTCAACGCCGCGCTACCAACTCGGCCTACCAACTCCACTAAAACTCCACCGATCCTGTGGGCGTCCTCCTCCCCTAGGTCGACTCGGCCTCAAACGAGTTCACCCGGCGCAGTGTGTGTTGTGTGTGTTAGAAAGCATCGCCGTAGAGAGAGACAAAGGCGGCCGTGGTTTCTGGCCACCCACCCCCCCCCCCCCTCGTGTGACCACAGCGTCACTAACAGCACTTGCCCCTTCTGTTAGAGGCTACCTGGGGGACCTTTGTCTGTGTGTAGCTGCTACTGACAGCACTTGCCCCTGCAGTCTGTTAGAGGCTACCTGGGGGACCTTTGTGTGTAGCTGCTACTCGCTACTAACAGCACTTGCCCCGCAGTCTGTTGAGGCTACCTGGGGACCTTTGTCTTGGTGGTGACACGGCGGCGCTTCGTGCCAGGCTAGGTGCACGCGTGAGGCTCGCTGCTGACGGAAGGCCACGGGCTGTGTGCACCTAACCTGGCACAGGCGCCTGGACGTCTGTGCGAAAGAGCTTCATAGCTCATCGGATTCCTGCGGTGGAAATAAATATTCGGATTGAAAGTGCACCTAGCCTGGCACGAGCGCCGTGGTGACACGAATGGAGATCGTCGTCGTTGTTGCTGCTGCTCGCTACTAACAGCACTTGCCCCCAGTCTGTTGAGGCTACACGGGGGATCTTTGTCTTTGTATGCGTGTGTCACCATCGTCATCATACATGCTCTGACATTGCAAGCCGAATGCATCCGGCCACTGACAACAACAACACTACGTCAACACGTAAACAAAAAAATGACGTTTAGAATATATAACCGACGACGTTTCGGGCAACGGTCCTTCATAGCACACACAGAAATTACTGCATTGCTACGTGGGGGTGAGCGATGTTATTATTTTTGAGGCACAGTTTGGCGAAACTGGGAGGGCACGGGTCAGGCGCGGCCCCGGTGAGTGACTAATGCAAGTTCAGGTTGATGTTATTGTAGCCAGGGTCAGAGCTCTTCTCTCTCAAGAGAGAGCGAGAGAGAGGCAGGGTCGATGAGTCTCGTTTGCGTGAGCGAGTNGGTGAATGATTTGAGTGAGAGGGTGAATGATCTGAGCGAGTGGGTGAATGATTTGAGCGAGTGGGTGAATGATTTGAGCGAGAGGGTGAATGATTTGAGTGAGAGGGTGAATGATTTGAGTGAGAGGGTGAATGATTTGAGTGAGTGGGTGAATTATTTGAGCGAGTGGGTGAATGATTTGAGCGAGTGGGTGAATTATTTGAGCGAGTGGGTGAATTATTTGAGCGAGTGGGTGAATGATTTGAGTGAGTGGGTGAATTATTTGAGCGAGTGGGTAAATGATTTGAGCGAGTGGGTGAATTATTTGAGCGAGAGGGTGAATGATTTGAGCGAGTGGGTGAATGATTTGAGCGAGAGGGTGAATGATTTGAGCGAGTGGGTGAATGATTTGAGCGAGTGGTGAATGATTTGAGCGAGTGGGTGAATGATTTGAGCGAGAGGGTGAATGATTTGAGCGAGAGGGTGAATTATCTGAGCGAGTGGGTGAATGATTTGAGCGAGAGGGTGAATGATTTGAGCGAGTGGGTGAATGATTTGAGCGAGTGGGTGAATGATTTGAGCGAAAGGGTGAATGATTTGAGTGAGTGGGTGGCGCGGAGTGGCGGCGACGCGGCGAGCAGCTGGACATTGGGATCGCGTCGAAGTCGTCCGGCCTCACGTCCACCTGGGGTCAACACGAGGTGGACTGTAAGGGTAGATGGGAGACGAGGGGTGGGAGAGGAGGTGAGGAGAGGAGGTGGTGGAGGAGGTGGAGGGAGAATAATGAAGGAGCAGGAGAGGGAAGACTAAACTTAGTAAAAATGTTTCAATATATACAAACTAAATCTTGATTTAAAACTTTGCGTGACTGCAGGGATTCGTATTCTTGGTTCTTTCGGTAAAGTCACGTAGAAGGGAAATAATAAAATAATATTAATATAATACAATATTTTATTATTATATAACATATTATTTTATTATTTCCCTTCTACGTGACTTTACCCGAAAGAACCAAGAATATACATGCATACTGTATATAGCGATACAACATGTCTGGTCTTCCATAACACTGGTCAACACACTTTTACGGTAATTTTGGAGTGCTGATTCCAAATCTGTCATCAGTTTTTGTTTATCACATCACTCACTATCGTGTCTCTGCGCGTGCCGCGTGTCTCTGCCCAGGCACCGGTACGAATGAGTAACGTGTCTCTCTCTCTCTCTCTGCGTGTGTCCCTGTGTCTCTGCCCGCATCCCTGTGTCTCTGTGTGTACAAGCGTGAGTGTAAATCATCGCTGTGTCTCTGGGTGCTGCCGTGTCTCCGCTTGTGTTTCCGTGTCTCGGTTTGCGTGCAGGCATCGGTGTGATTGATCACCGTGTCTCTGCGCGTGCCGTGTGTCTCTGTGCGTGTGCAGACACGAAGTGTCAATGATCCCCGTGTCTCTGTGCGTGCCGCGTGTCTCTGCCCAGGCACCGGTACGAATGAGTAACGTGTCTCTCTCTCTCTCTGCGTGTGTCCCCGCGTCTCTGCCCGCGTCCCGCGTCTCTGCGTGCGCAGGCACGAGTGTGAACGAGCGGCGAGTGGAGCGGGGGCACCGGGTGGAGCTGCACGATGGAGACACGGTGTTGCTGGGCCCCGCTCAGACCAACGCTCGCGGCGCCGACTCAGAGTTCCTCTTCCTGTTCCAAAAGGTGCAGAGATTCCTCCTCCTCATCCTCCTCCTCATCCACAACAGAACACAACCACCACCGCCCTACTTTTATTCGCGAAATTGGCGATGAAAACAAGAGCAGCGCTTGATGCTCTGCCGGATCGCCTCGTTCATCTTGCCTTGCGACAGAGGTCTCAAACGGGTTTTGATTCCTTACCCGTACCCGGCCGCACCAGGGTCGTATCCGTACTCTACCCGTACCCAGCCGGGTACGGGCAGGGTACGGGTATCGGGTACCTGATTGCGAACTCTGGGATGAAGCCACGTTGCAGGCGCGGGTGGGTTGATTCTAGGAACCTGAATTGTGAGAAGAGACAAGACGTTGGGAAATGAGTGACAAACGGTGACTCACCAGTGACTCACGGTCTACTCATACCCGGCCTCACCAGGGTCGCAAACAGGTACCCGTACCCGGCTGGGTACGGGTAGCCGGGTATCGGGTAGGGTACGGGTATCGGGTACCCGGTTGCGACCTCTGCGGACGTGTCAGATTTGCGTGTCAGCGGTTAGCGTTGCGCTACGAACCCTCAACGAGGATTGCTCACGGCCCCACCATCAACACGAGTGATGATCAATTATCTGAACCGGTCAAATGAGTATCTGTCCGGTGTGCAGTAAACATCGCCACTGGCCGAGCGGGCTAGGTGCTGGCCACCCACCCCTTGTGTTAGTCTGGCCATAGGCGCTGCTGCTACACACTAACAGCACTTGCTCCAATCGCTTGAAGGCTATACGGGGGATCTTTATCATTGTTGTATAGGATTAATATAGGTTACAATGATATAGGATTATGGAAGACCACATGTTGTATCGGACAGTATGTATGTGTTGGCTTCGGTAAAGAACGAGGGAAATTAAATAATATTGTTTTTAGTAATAAAATATATTGATTGATCAATATTATTTAATTATTTCCCTTCTACGTGACTTTACCAAAGCAGAATATGACCCTGCAGTCACGCAAATAAATCGAGATTAGTATGTGCTTGCATTTTTAAATCCTTTATATTAAGTTCACTTGCTTGCTTGCTTACGCGCTTACGACCGTGCAAATCTTTTGGTCGTTTTTTAACCCACTTCCCGTGATCCAATTGAGCTGACAATTTATTTTCGTGAAATTTTTTTTGCTAAATTTTCCACTTTTTAGGAAAAAAAAATGTCATATTTAATTTAAAATAGCAATGTGATAAAAATGATCTTACTCAAGAAAAACAGAAATGAATAATAAAATAAAACCGATGCCACGCATATAAAGGATTTATAGTGAAAAACTTTGTTTTTACGGGTTAATTTTTTACTAAGTTCAGTCTCCCCTCTCCTGCTCCTTCATTATTCTCCCTCCTCCATCTCCTCTTCACCTCTCTCCCCACACCTCTCCTCCTCCCTACCTCCAGCTATCTCCTCCCCTACTACCCATCTCCTCTCTCCTCACCTCCTCTCCCCACCCCTCGTCTCCTATCTACCCTTACCCCCCGTCCGCCTCGTGTTGACCCCAGGTGGACGTGAGGCCGGACGACTTCGACGCGATCCCGATGTCCAGCTGCTCGCCGCGTCGCCGCCACTCCGCGCCGGCCACGCCTCCCGCCACGGCGGCGGCGACGCCCCGGCCCGGCGACGCCGGTGACACCGACGCCGGCACCGCCGCCACGCGCCCTCATCCTCACCTCCATCGGCAGCATCAGCAAGCTTCAGGCATCCTCGCTCACCTACCACCCGGGTCGCGGCGTCAACGGCGCCGCCGCCGCCGCCACTCCCGCCGACCCGGTGGGCCACACCGACTCAGCCGGCACGGAACAGCAGCAGCAGCAACAGCAGCAACAGCAGCAGCAGCAGCGTAGGCAGCGGCCGGCTTCCGAGTCGGGTGAGTGTGGCAGTTTCACCGGAGGGGTGGCGAGTGGTAACCGCCGAGGGTCGTGGATTCACAGCGTCGGTCGGTGCGATTCGCCGGTGGCCGGCGGTGCCGTGGTTGCACCGTGCGTAACCACGAACGTCGGCACTCGCACCATTGCTGACACCACCGCATCCTATCGCCAGAATTTTCGCTCACCGCGATGCCTGACACCAGAGGTCGCAACCGGGTACCCGATACCCGTACCCTACCTGATACCCGGCTACCCGTACCCGGCCAGGTATGGGTAGCCTTTTTCGACCCTGGTGTGTTCGGGTACGGGTAGGCCGTGAGTCACTGGTGAGTCACCGTTTGTCACTGATTTTGGCTAGGGTACGGGTAGGAACTGGTACCTGTACCCAGCCGGGTACGGGTACCCATTTGCGACCCTGGTGCGGCCGGGTACGGGTAAGGAATCAAAACCCGTTTGCAACCTCTGCCTGACACTAATTGTGCGCACGGACGCTACCCCAAGCGCTGACACTAACATAACCCATACACTGACACCGAATTCCTATCACTCACACCACCATTACAACTACCCCACACACACCACTTCTATCACTACTATTATCACTATTACAGGCACAGTCCCTTCATACTAACACTGACACTAACACGTAACACTAACAGGACCCTAACACAAACACTACTTCCACTACTAACACTAACAGGACCCCTAACACAAACACTACTTCCACTACAAACACTAAGACTACCTCCAACACTTCCATAACCCAAACACTTATTAATGACACGACCCCAAACTCCTTTCACTAACACCACCACCACGATAAGTACCACTCGCAACACTCCTATCACTACCACCATCTCCTAATACGACCCCTAACACTATCACTAGTCATAACACACTATCACTACCCATAACACTGTCACAACACATTAACACTAACACTATCACTACTCATAACACATTAACACTACCCATAACACTGTCACAACACATTAACACTATCACCTTACACTATCACTACTCACAACACATTAACACTAACACTATCACTACTCATAACACATTAACACTACCCATAACACTGTCACATCACATTAACACTACCCTTAGACTATCACTACTCAAACACATTACCACTAACACTATCACTACTGATAACATATTAGCATCACCCTTTACACTATCACTACTCAAACACATTACCACTATCACTATCCCGAACACCAACTCCATTCTCCTACCAGTAACCCTAACACGACCACCCCTCTCCCCCCTCCTCTGCCCTCCCACCCCCACCCCCGCACGCACAGACCCCCTGCTGGCGCCCCCCGCAAGCGGCAGCGCAAGCCGGTGCACACGGTGCGGCGCGACCTGGACACGGAGGTCACCGCCAGCCGACCCCACCGCGACCTCCGCTGCCCAGAGGTCGCGGTGACCCGGAGGCTCCTCTCGGAGGGATTGTCACGATCGCCGCCGCCGTCGTCGTCGTCGCCATCGCCGCCCGTCGCCGCGGTCTCGCTCCTCGTCCGACGATGATGATGAGGACGACGATGAGGACGACGGTGACGGTGCCAGTGGTAATGACGAGGAGGAGGAGGAGGAGGAGGTGAAGGAGGAGGAGGAGGAGGAGGAGACGATGGAGGGACGGGGTTGGGAGCGGCGCTTGATGGAGTCGCGCACAGCGGGATGTGGGGGGGTGCGGGGAGACCTCAGGGGGGCGCGGAGCCCACAGAGGAAGTGGAGGCGCCAGGAGGAATGCTGGGAGCTGCCAGCGCACCACCGGAACTGGGTAAGGGTGGGGGTGGGTCGTAATGGCTGTGCTGGGAACACCGCACTCGGCCTTGTCACAACCGACATGCAATTCGACTCTTCACTAAGTCTTCACCTGTTCACCCGCCCGCCGCTTTCACTCGCACGCTTATTGGTTCACTCTCAACTTGCTCGCCCAACCCAACCACCCTTCACTCGTCCGTTCACGTGCTCACCCACTCGTCATCGCACGCTCAGCACGCGCTCACTCGCTCACCCCTGCACCGTGCCCCACTCACTCGTTCACTCGCTCACCCCTGCACTGTGCCCCACTCACTCGCCACCCCTGCACCGTGCCCCACTCACTCGCTCACTCGCTCACCCCTGCACCGTGCCCCACTCACTCACTCACTCGCTCACCCTTGCACCGTGCCCCACTCACTCGCTCACTCGCTCACCCCTGCACCGTGCCCCACTCACTCGTTCACTCGCTCACCCCTGCACCGTGCCCCACTCACTCGCTCACTCGCTCACCCCTGCACCGTGCCCCACTCACTCGCTCACTCGCTCACCCCTGCACCGTGCCCCACTCACTCGCTCACTCGCTCACCCCTGCACCGTGCCCCACTCACTCGCTCACTCGCTCACCCTGCACCGTGCCCCACTCACTCGCTCACTCGCTCACCCCTGCACCGTGCCCCACTCACTCGCTCACTCGCTCACCCCTGCACCGTGCCCCACTCACTCGCTCACTCGCTCACCCCTGCACCGTGCCCCACTCACTCGCTCACTCGCTCACCCTGCACCGTGCCCCACTCACTCGCTCACCTCGCTCACTCGCTCACTCACTCACTCACCCCTGCACCGTGTCTCACTCACTCACTCGCTCACTCGCTCACTCACTCACTCGCTCGCTCACTCACCCCTGCACCGTCTCCCACTCACTCACTCACCCCTGCACCGTGTCTCACTCACTCACTCGTCACTCGCTCACTCACTCACTCACTCGCTCGCTCACTCACCCTGCACCGTCTCCCACTCACTCACTCACCCCTGCACCGTGCGACTGACCCCTGACATCTCAGGAGACCGCGCGGCCGCCCAGAAAGAACTCCTCTCCACTGGCGGCGCCGGCGGCGGCGGCGCCATCGCCGGCGTCGCTCGCCAGGACCCCAAGTTCTTCCTCCAAGACGGCGCCGTCTCCCGTCAGCGTCCCCAAGTCGCTCGCCGGCCGCCGCCCGTATCCCTCGGCTGGAGCCTCTCCGGCAGGGCCCGCCGCCGTCGCTCGCGGCGACGGCAAAGAGCCCAGCGGCGTCAAGGAAAGCTGTGGCGGCCGTCAGGAGCCCTGTCGGAGCGGCGGGGGCGAAGGACGCCGTGACAAGCACGGTGAAGGACGCGGCCGTGCCTGCGCGCGGTTCGGTGTGGAACACGGCGAGGGCCTTGGCGGTGGAGCCGCGGTTGAAGAGGAGGACGAGGAGAGTGACGAGGAGGAGGAGAGGGCGGTGGCCGCGGCGGCGCGGTGCCTGTGGTCGCGGTGGGGGGGGGCGGCGGGAGGCTTGCGCCGCGCGCCGCTGCCTGCGCCCGCAGGATGAGACGCTGGACTGGGTGCAGTGCGACGCGTGCGACGCCTGGTTCCACATGGCGTGCGTGGGATACCGCCCCGAGCACGGGGACTTCCACTGTGGGTGCTCCTAGCGAGGGCCGGTGGTGGTGGGTGGGTGGAGGAATGAGTGAGGGAGTGAGGGAGGGAGTGAGGGAGGGAGTGAGGGAGGGAGTGGGTGAGGGAGGGAGTGAGTGGGTGAGTGAGTGGGTGAGTGGTGGGTGAGTGAGTGGGTGGGTGAGTGGGTGGGTGGGTAGGTGGATGAATTAGGGGGTGAGTGGGTGGATGAATTAGTGGGTGAGTGGGTGAGTGAATGAGTGAATGAATAAGTGGGTGGTGAGTTAGGGGTGGATGGTAAGTGAGACGGTGAGGGGTGGGTGGGTGAGAGTGGGGGGGGGAATGAGTAAGTGGGTGGATGAGGGAGTTAGTGAATAAGAGAAGGGGTGGCCGAGTGAGTGAGGGGTGAATGAGTGAAGGGTGGGTGAGTAGGTGGGTCGATGGGTACAAACACAGACATGGAGGCAGACACACAGACATAAACGCACACGGTGTGATTGAATTGGTGAGTGCATGAGTCTGGGCGATTGCGTGTCAGAGACAACGCTGCCATGGTGAGTACCCTGGCAGTGAGCACACACAATGTACACTCACACAGGCGGTGTCGTCTTGACGACAGTGTTGCCATTGTAACAACGGCGCTCATCAATGTGTCTAGAACAGGGGTGGGGAACCTTTTTTTCTGCCAAGTGCCACTTGGATATTTATATAACATCATTCGCGGGCCATACAAAATTATCAACTTCAAAATTAGCCCGTTATATTTGGTCAAACGTTTCATTAACTCACCCATAATGCGATGGCTGGAACTGCTTCTCTCTGGCGAGGCGTGTGATGATGTTAGCTGCTGGTGTTGATGATGTTGTTGCTACTTGCAACAGCTTTTCCAGGTTTGCTCCTAGAATTATTGAATTTCGAGTCCCGTCTGCGGTTGCCTTGGCAGGGCCAGACCCAAATGATTTCGCGGGCATCATACGGCCCGAGGGCCGGACGTTCCCCACCCCTCGGCAATCATATTCACAAGGCTCCTGTGTGTTGACATGTTTGAGCCCCTTCTGTTTTAAAGGAGTTTAATTGGGGAGTAGTGGCGCAGTGGTTAGCACCCTGCGCTACGAACCCCGCGACCCGAGTTAGATTCCTCCCCCCCCCCCCTCACGATCGCCACCGGTGACGATTATCTGAATTGTTCGTGGGGCCTCTGTGCGAGTACCTGGTGCAGGGCTAAATTGTGGGAAGCATGGAGTAGCGAAATCCATTGTACTGTTCGCTTACGTATGCTCCCGTCTTCAGCGATCTGCACTGACCAGCGTGGTGAAGTATGCTCAAGTGACATCGCACGCCAGTCGATGGACAAGAGGCTGGATGTGTACGGGGAGGGATGATGTCGAGGGTTTGTGTAATGCATCTTTCTTAATCCCGTTCCAAATGTTATCGCCACGAAATTCCCGTGGCGTTTACCGTATTATCCAGATCACAAGATGTTCTAGAAATCAAGACTCGGTGTCATTAAAACTATACAGATCTGGTCTCACACACACAGGTGCACTTAAATACTTCACACTCAAAAGTGCAAGATTCCCCGGTTTAGCCTCAACAGACTTGGGGCACGTGCTGTTAGTGAGCATCGATAAATAGCGGCACGGCACACGAGGGGGTGGATGGCAGAGGTCGCAACCGGGTACCCGATACCCGTACCCTACCCGATACCCGGCTACCATTACCCGGCCGGGTACGGGTAGCCGTTTGCGACCCTGGTGCGGCCGGGTACGGGTAGGCCGTGAGTCACTGGTGAGTCACCGTTTGTCACTCATTTCCCAACGTCTTGTCTCTTCTCACAATTCAAGTTCCTAGAATCAACCCACCCGCGCCTGCAACATGGCTTCATCCCAGAGGTCGCAACCGGGTACCCGATACCTGTACCCTACCCGTACCCGGCAGCTGTTCTAGACTAATTTCAGGGTGCCGATTCCAAATCTGATCTCAGATTTGCTCTATCACATCTCATTTTTATGCTATCGGCATCACCCATTTTTATTGATTTTACCCGAAATTAACTCTCACTTATGATTGCAAGTTGTTGCGAGTCAGTGACTGCTTTAGTGTTAAAATATGGTGCTGTATTTTTAGGATAGTGTGTTTATAATATCATTTTATGTAGATATCCACATTTATTTAATATTTTTCTTCTGCAGTTTTTATTGAAAATGCAATATTTGATATCTCAAAAACCTGATGTGATAGACAAAAACTGATGCCAGATTTGGAATCAGCACCCCAAAATTACCTTAAAACCTTTGGAATACCTTATGCCAGACAAAAGTGTGACCAGTTTCGATTTAAAGCTTTCGTGACTGCAGGGATTCATCTTCTTGGTTCTTTCGGTAAAGTCACGTAGAATGGAAATAATAAAATAATAACAATTAAACATAAAATCATTCTCACGACGCAAGCAGCCGTCCTCTCCACTGAGGACGGCTGCTTGCATTGTGGCCGAAACGTCGTGAGAATTATTTTATTTGTTTTATTATTTTATTACTTCCCTTCTACGTGACTTTACCGAAAGAATCAAGAAGAAGTGTGACCATTGTTATTACTCCGACCAGGCTGGTCCTGAGCTTTCACTTAACCGTCTCCACTGGCCTCTTTGTCCCTTAAGCCACAGTCTACGCTTGATAGATCATTGTGCAAGAGCTAAATGACTCTCGAAGTCAATAGCGCGGCTTCTACATCGCAATAGCGCAGCTTGTAAATCGTCAGTCGCCCTCGACTGCTTTGCCCGCATCTGAGCGAGTAGCTGCGCGACAGTAGAGTAACTTTCGATTAAAGCTTCTTTCGTGACTGCAGGGATTCATCTTCTTGGTTCTTTCGGTAAAGTCATCACGTAGAATGGAAATGTTACCCTATCCCCTCCCTTTGTTGCTGCTAATGCTGCAAATGCGCGGGCATAATGACTTTAAACCCCCCGCCAACCTCCTACGCATTTCACAAGTAGTGCTAATCGCATATCTGCATTTCCATAACTATGCTAAATTCCTCTTGATATGCAAATTATTTTGTCAAGGCGACCTTCCCCCCTCCATCCCAGCTTAAGTAGTCGCTCCAAGCCTGGAGTGTCATTCAGACTCTGTCTACACGACAGACCTGTTCTCCACCTGCGGACGGCTGCTTGCGTTGTGGCCGAAACGTCGTGAGAATTATTTTATAATGTTTTATTCTTATTATTTTATTATTTCCCTTCTACGTGACTTTACCGAAAGAACCAAGAATATCTGAACACATCTTAACATCTTAACTTAACATCTTAACAAAAGCTTAACATCTGAACATCTTAAAACACGATTTAAAGCTTTCGTGACTGCAGGGATTCATCTTCTTGGTTCTTTCGGTAAAGTCACGTAGAAGGGAAACAATAAAATAATAAGACGCTGTCTTTCCGACAGACCTGTTCTTCACCTGAGGACGGCTGCTTGCGTTGTGGCCGAAACGTCGTGAGAATTATTTTATAATGTTTTATTCTTATTATTTTATTATTTCCATTCTACGTGACTTTACCGAAAGAACCAAGAAGATGAGTAGGGTAACGTGTTGCACAACGGGTCGCGCACACATTGGGACGATTCAATTGGCCGTTTGACTCGGCTTACATAGTCCTGTGTGAGTAGGGCGGCAATCTCATCTGAGGACAGCAGATAGTACCAGAGAGAAAGAGAGAGAGATGAGGTGTTGCCTCGTAGAATTATTTTTGTAAATATCTTTTATTTTAATATATCTTTCATTTGTATATCAATATGCATTTTTTAAAAAAAATATTATAACTTGGGCAGCTTTCTATCCACCACACATCCCCTTCCCAGGCAAACTGGTGTCCCAGTTTCTTTGCCCAGGATAAGTCAAATGATCATTTTTAAAAGGTGATTTTCTGCGCGAATGGGTATTGTTTGATGAGGCGCGTTGGTGCTTGTCTGCCATTTACAGGCTTTTGCTTGAGCAAGATGGTTCGACTTCCCCACAAAGTGTTCCTCGTTTCACCCATCCCAGGGAGATCATGGGCTGACTCCACTCCTCAATTCAGTAATCCCAATCACCTAATTGGGACAAAAACAGGTCCCTGCGGGGTGGGCTGGTAGGAACGAATAACCAAAGAATATAAACATAATGTATTATTACACTTGTTTAGCCAGGAAAGCCTCACTGAGTCTTAAATGTTTTTGTAGGGTCCTGCCAAGTGTTTGCAGTAGGGGGCGATGTTGCTACACCTAATCGGACATCGGACGGACGATATAATCTATTGTAGGCTGGTTCGCTTCGTTCCTACCAGTATAGCACCACTTTGCAACATTGATCCACATTGGCAGACGATACTGCTCTGTGGAACAAAGCAACCTGCTCCCACGGTAACCTCGTGCTAGATTTATTCTAAGGATGGCGTGGAATACCAAAATAGCCCCTTGTGATTTCATCCGTGTATCTTCGTGACGGCCACACTTGGATTTAGATGTGTCAAGGTGTACAGGGGCAAGACCGTTAAACACATTCCTGCGGAGGGAGCTGATAGGAACGTTGGGTTGCTCGGTCAATGGCCAGGGTCAACGGCGGCGTGGTGTATTCCGCAAATATGCCCGACTGTGAGGGCGGGCACAAGCCGGCGTGAGTAGGTGAAACGTTGAGTTTATAAGGGCACCACGGGGTGACCAGCCCCTCCCCACCCAGCCCCACCCTCCCACCCCCACCCAGCCCTCCCCACCCTCCCCACCCAGCCCCTCCCACCCAGCCCTCCCCACCAGCCCACCCTCCCCACCCTGCCCTCCCTCCCCACCCAGCCCTCCTCACCCTCCCCACCCAGCCCCTCCTCACCCTCCCCACCCAGCCCCTCCCCACCCAGCCCCTCCCCACCCAGCCCACCCTCCCACCCAGCTCCTCCCCACACAGCCCTCCCCACACAGCCCACCCTCCCCTCTCCACCCAGCCCCACCCCTCCCATTTTTAAATGCACGACCGACGGACGGACACAATAATCCCCTGTGGGCTGGTGTAACCAGGAGGTTCCTACCAGTAAGATTTCGCAAAGACGTGTTCTGCTTGAAAACTCGATGTTAAGAGAGATGACACAAGTACGTTGGCGAAAGTTTTGAAATACATGTTGTTGTTAAATGTGTTGTACATTGCGAGGGTGGGTGACATCGCTATACTGTACTGTCTTGCTTCGTGCTGTTTCCCCGCCAGGGCGTGGGGGTTGGTTGGAAGTAACGTTCATAGTTTATATCCGAATGTTCGTGTACCACTTTGTTCAAATAAACACGTCCGATTGTGATTTCATGCGACTAGAAAACACGTTTAGGGCAAGTTCCCTGGCTCAACGCGCGTGCCGTTATAATGTAATAGTGTACAGTAAGAGTGTACAGTAATAGTGTACAGTAAGAGTGTACAGTAATAGTGTACAGTAGCAGTGTACAGTAATAGTGTATAGTATTAGTGTACAGTAATAGTGTATAGTACTAGTGTGTAGTACTAGTGTACAGTAACAATGTACAGTAATAGTGTACAGTAATAGTGTACAGTAACAATGTACAGTAATAGTGTATAGTAGTGGTGTACAGTAATAGTGTACAGTAATCGTGTACAGTAATAGTGTGCAGTAATAGTGTGCAGTAACTGTATATAACTAGTGTACAGTACTAGTGTACAGTACTAGTGTACAGTAGTGTACAGTACTAGTGTACAGTAATAATATCAGCCGGCACTTGCTGTGTCTGCGCCTCTACTTCAGCTGTTTACATTCGCGGGGTGACGTCACGCCTCCCCTGATTGGCCGCTCGCGTGAACGTGACGCGGCGGTGGCGGCGTGGCCTGTGATTGGCCGCGAGGCCTACACGTGGTTTCCGCGTGTGAATTTCCCGCCCTCGCGGCTTCCAGTCGAGGAGGCCGCGACTCTGTGTCTCTCTCGGCTTGTGTCTCTCTGTTGCCTGTCTGTGTGTCTCTATCTCTTTCTCGGCTTGTCTCTCTCTCGGCTTGTCTCTCTCTCTGTGTCTCTCTCTGTGTGTGTCTGTCTCTCTGTGTGTGTCTGTCTCTCTGTGTGTCTGTCTCTCTGTCTCTCTGTTGCCTGTCTGTGTGTCTCTCTGTCTCTCTCTCGCTTGTCTCTCTCTCTCTGTGTCTCTCTCGGCTTGTCTCTGTCTCTCTGTCTGTGTGTGTGTGTCTCTCTCCGTGTCTCTCCCCCGTGTCTCCCCCGTGTCTCCCGCGTGTCTCCCCCCGTGTCTCCCGTGTCTCCCCGTGTCTCCCCCGTGTCTCCCGTGTCTCCCCCGTGTCTCCCCCGTGTCTCCCTCGTGTCTCCCCCGTGTCTCCCCGTGTCTCCCGTGTCTCCCCCGTGNCTCCCGCGTCTCCCCCGTGTCTCCCCGTGTCTCCCCGTCTCCCCCGTGTCTCCCGTGTCTCCCCTCGTGTCTCCCGCGTGTCTCCCCCGTGTCTCCCCCGTGTCTCCCCTCGTGTCTCCCCGTGTCTCCCCTTGTTTCCCCGCGTGTCTCCCCCGTGTCTCCCCGCGTGTCTCCCGCGTGTCTCCCCGCGTGTCTCCCCGTGTCTCCCGCGTGTCTCCCCTCGTGTCTCCCCGCGTGTCTCCCCGTGTCTCCCCCCGTGTCTCCCCTGTGTCTCCCCGCGTGTCTCCCCCCGTGTCTCCTCGTGTCTCCCCGTGTCTCCCCGTGTCTCCCCCCGTGTCTCCCCCGTGTCTCCGTGTCTCCCCGTGTCTCCCCGCGTGTCTCGTGTCTCCCGCGTGTCTCCCCCGTCTCTCCCCGTGTCTCCCCCGTGTCTCCCGCGTGTCTCCCGTCCCCACCATGGACCCCACCGGCGTGGTGAGCGCGGCTTGGAGCTCCGCGCTCTCCTCCCTGGTCCCACGGGAAGCGGTGAGCCCCCGGGGCGTGCAAACAAACTCACAATCAACATCGTCTGTTGTTCTAGGGTCGATACAACCGGTACCAAATTGTGGCAACTCACCGAATTTGTTGTGCTCCTGCTACTGGTACTACTGCTGTACAGTACTGCTACTAATACTACTGCTGTACAGTACTGCTACTAATACTACTGCTGCTACTACTGTAATGCTACTACTGTTACTGCTACTAATACTGCTATTACTGCTACTAATACTGCTGCTACTGTCACTGCTACTAATACTGCTGCTACTGTTACTGCTACTAATACTGCTATTACTGCTACTAATACTGCTATTACTGCTAATACTGCTGCTACTGTTACTGCTACTAATACTGCTACTACTGTACAGTACTGCTACTAATACTCCTACTACTGTACAGTACTGCTACTAATACTACTGCTGCTATTACTGCAATGCTACTGCTACTACTGTACAGTAATGCTACTAATACTGCTGCTACTATTACTGCTGCTGTAATGCTACTGTTACTAATACTACTGCTGCTACTGCTGTACAGTAATTGCTACTGCTGTTACTGCTACTAATACTGCTGTTACTGCTACTAATACTGCTGCTACTGTTACTGCTGCTACTACTGTACAGTAATGCTACTGCTGCTAGTGTTACGTAAACTCCGAATATACAGCAGCAGGTGTCAGGGTCGGGATTGAACCCACGACCTCCTGTACACCAGGCGAGGTAGTCAACATCTCACAGCCACCGTGATGATGATGAGAGAGACACGCAAACTCCAAATACACAGCAGCAGGCATCAGGGTCGGGATTGAACCCACGACCTCCTGTACACCAGGCGAGGTAGTTAACATCTCCTAGCCACCGTGATGATGATGAGACGCAAACTCCAAAATACAGCAGCAGCAGGCATCGTCAGGGTCGGGATCGAACCCACGACCTCCTGCACACCAGGCGAGGTAGTCAACATCTCCTAGCCACCGTGATGATGATGATGCCACATGCGACCCGTCACAGGTGCTTGCGTGTAGCACTTTGCCCCGCCACTTGTGGTGGCTGGGCATGCTGCCTCCAGCCAGACCAACCTTAGGGTCATCCATCGAAAACATCTGTCAAAACGTCACCCCTCCCTCTCCCTGTAGATACGCGGACTTGTTACCCCCCCTCCCACCTGTGTAGGTTTGCATGACGCACCCCCCCCCCACTCCGAATCCTATAGAACGGCCGATATTTAATCCACTCAGAAACGATCCACTCTTTTCATTGTCCTTGAGTTGTGCGCCTTTTGGCGTCATCTAGTCCGACACCATGTGAGACTAGGCTCTAAGGAAAGCTGTCTCGGGTGTGGACCAATCAACTTCAAGGACCGTGCATACATTATCAGAGTTATGTTTTTTGTTTGTTTGCATTCCGACTGCAGGTATTGTGGTCTATGCAAACATGACTCCTCGTAAAAAAAAAGGTGTCAGTTTTGTTGCCAGATAGAAGGGTAAAAAAACTATATTAAGGCGTTTAATCAAACAGATAGTCCACCTCCGGTTGCATTGTTATTATCGAGGCTTCACCCCTCCCAGAGGTCGCAAACGGGTTTTGATTCCTTACCCGTACCCGGCCGCACCAGGGTCGCAAACGGGTACCCGTACCCGCCGTACCCGTACCCTACCCGTACCCGGCCGGGTATGGGTAGGGTACGGGTACCCGATTGCGACCTCTGGGATGAAGCCATGTTGCAGGCGCGGGTGGGTTGATTCTAGGAACTTGAATTGTGAGAAGAGACAAGACGTTGGGAAATGAGTGACAAACGGTTACTCACCAGTGACTCACGGTCTACCCGTACCCGTACCCGGCCGTACCAGGGTCGCAAACGGGTACCCGTAGCCGGGTATCGGGTAGGGTACGGGTATCGGGTACCCGGTTGCGACCTCTGCCCACTCCTCCCTGTTTCCGATGCGTACATTGTCAATAGAGCCCCCCATACGCAAGCGAACGCATTTGGGTTAACCCCCCTCCCTCCCCCTCCATGCGTACGCACTCAGTGGATGGCCCCTTATCACATTTTGCCACTCTCCGCCAACAGCACTTGCCCCTGCAGCCTGCATGAGCTACGCGGGGATCTTTTCCGCGTCGCCAAACCGCCGCACGAAGCACGCTCTCTGTGACGTCAACGCTCTTTGTGACGTCACCGCTCTTTGTGACGTCACGCCCCCCGCCCCTCCCTCCCCCCGTAGCTGCTGCCTGGGTTGTTGACCCGTGCTGCCCGCCCGTGGAGCCGGAGGCGGCGCTGGCGGTGCTGCGAGCGAGCGGCTTGGAGTCTCTGCTGGCGCCCTGCTTCTTGGAGCTGCTGCAGAAGCACCTGCAGGTGCAGCCGCCAGCCCGTCCTCCACTTTCACCAACGCCCCCCCCCGCCCCGACTTACGGACGAGTTCTCCGTGGAGACGTCTAAACCGTCCGACGCGCGAACGCCGCGAACCGTTTGGTTCGGCAGACGCACTAACGGACGTGGTGGTGGCGGCGGCGGCGGCGGTGGTGGTGGTGGTGGTGGTGGTGGTGGTGGCGGTGGTGGTGGTGGCGGTGGTGGTGGTGGCGGTGGTGGCGGTGGTGGTGGTGGCGGTGGCGGTGGTGGTGGTGGCGGTGGTGGCGGTGGTGGTGGTGGCGGTGGCGGTGGTGGTGGTGGTGGTGGTGGCGGTGGTGGCGGTGGCGTGGTGGTGGTGGTGGTGGTGGCGGTGGTGGTGGTGGCGGTGGTGGTGGCACACAGCCGCGGCGTAACACCGCCGTTCCGCTTACTGCTGCCCGTGCTGCTACCACTACCACTACTGCTGCCCGTGGTGCTACCGCTACCACTACTACCACTGCCCGTACCGCTACTGCTACTACTACTACTACCCGCTACCACTACTACTACCCGTACTGCTACTGCTACCACTACCGCTACTACTACCCGTACTGCTACTGCTACCACTACTACTACTACTACCCGTACCGCTACTGCTACCACTACTACTACTACTACCCGTACCGCTGCGTGGTGCGTGTCTGTAGGAGCGAGTGGTGCCGGGGCTGTGGCGCCGTCTGGGCGAGGAGGAGGAGGAGGAGGGGGAGCGGTGCAGCCGGGAGGGGAGCTCTTCCTGCCGGCGCTGCTGCACCTGCAGGCGGCGCTCGAGCCGTTCCTGCGCGGGCAGCAGCTGCTGCAGCAGTGGGGCCTCGTCCAGAGCCTCGCGGTGAGGGAGTGTGAGGGAGTGTGAGGGAGTGTGAGGGAGTGTGAGGGAGTGTGAGGGGAGGAGTGCGAGGGAGTGTGAGGGAGGGAGTGCGAGGGAGTGTGAGGGGAGGGAGTGTGAGGGGAGGGAGTGTGAGGGAGTGTGAGGGGAGGGCTACCTGGGCCACCTTTGTCTGTGTGTGTCTCTCTGTGTGTGTGTCTCTCTGTGTGTGTCTGTGTGTGTCTATCTCTGTGTGTGTGTCTCTGTGTGTGNGTCTCTGTGTGTGTGTCTCTGTGTGTGTGTCTGTGTGTGTCTGTGTGTCTGTGNATGGTGTGTGTGTCTGTGTGTCTGTGTGTGTGTCTCTCTGTGTGTGTGTCTGTGTGTGTGTGTCTGTGTGTGTGTGTCTCTGTGTGTGTGTCTGTGTGTGTCTGTGTGTGTGTGTGCGTGGCGGCTGCAGCAGGAGGGAGCGGTGTGCTGGCGCTGCTGCGAGGGAGTGTGAGGGAGTGTGAGGGAGTGTGTGTACACTGTGTCTGTGTGTCTGTGTGTCTCTGTGTGTGTCTGTGTGTGTGTCTGTGTGTCTCTGTGTGTCTCTGTGTGTGTCTGTGTGTGCGTGGCTGGTGCAACAGGAGGGAGCGGCGTGCTGGCGCTGCTGCGAGGGAGTGTGAGGGAGTGTGAGGGAGTGTGAGGGAGTGTGAGGGAGTGTGAGGGAGTGTGTGTACACTGTGTGTGTGTGTCTCTGTGTGTGTCTGTGTGTGTGTCTCTGTGTGTGTCTGTGTGTGTGTGTCTGTGTGTGTGTAGCTATGTGTGTGACTGTGTGTGTGTGTGTGACTGTGTGTGTGTCTGTGTGTGCGTGGCTGGTGCAGCAGGAGGGAGCGGCGTGCTGGCGCTGCTGCGAGGGAGTGTGTGTGTGTGTCTCTGTGTGTGTGTGTGTCTCTCTGTGTGTGTGTGTGTGTCTGTGTGTGTGTGTGTCTGTGTGTGACTGTGTGTGTGTCTGTGTGTGCGTGGCTGGTGCAGCAGGAGGGAGCGGCGTGCTGGCGCTGCTGCGAGCGGCGCTGCTCTTCTCCCCGCCGGCGGCGTTCCGCTCGGCCGCCCACTCGTTCTACTCACGGGCCTTCAGCGCCTTCCTGCACCTGCAGCGCTCAACCACGGTGGGGGGCACGGGGGGGGGCACGGGGAGGGGGGGCACGGGGGGGGCGGGGGGGGCACGGTGGGGGCACGTGTGGGGGGGGGCACGGGGGGGTGACACACGGGGACACACGGTGAGACACACCCGCTCGTGCGTGTGTGGTGCATCAGCCGGTCATCTCATTCATCTCAAGTCAGTCGACCCGTGGCACCTGCTGGGTCTGTCCCGTGACCTCCTCATCATGCACCTAGTCTGGCACAGCAGTCAACCCACTGCACCTGCTGGGTCTGTCCCGTGACCTCCTCATCATGCACCTAGCCTGGCACAGCAGTCAACCCATGGCACCTGGGTCTGCCCCGTGACCTCCTGCCAGCGGGCGTTTGACACTTCACGTGGCCTCAAGGTGCACATAGCCTGGCACAAGCGTCGTGGTGACGTCACCGCCACTTAGTGGCGAATGGCGGTTGTTGTTGTTGTGCCACTGTGTGTGCGTGTGTGTGTACGTGACGTGTGTGTGTGTACGTGTGTGTGTGTACGTGTGTGTGTGTACGTGACGTGTGTGTGTGTACGTACGTGTGTGTGTGTACGTGACGTGTGTGTGTGTACATACGTGTGTGTGTGTACATACGTGTGTGTGTACGTGACGTGTGTGTGTGTGTGTGTTACGTGTGTGTGTACGTGTGTGTGTGTGTACGTGACGTGTGTGTGTACGTGACGTGTGTGTGTGTGTGTGTGTGTACGTGCGTGTGTGTGTGTACGTACGTGTGTGTGTACGTGTGTGTGTGTGTGCGTACGTGTGTGTGTGTACGTGACGTGTGTGTGTGTACGTGACGTGTGTGTGTACGTGACGTGTGTGTGTGTGTGCGTGACGTGTGTGTGTGTGCGTGACGTGTGTGTACGTGACGTGTGTGTGTACGTGACGTGTGTGTGTGTGTACGTGTGTGTACGTGACGTGTGTCTGTGTGTACGTGACGTGTGTCTGTGCGTGTGCGTCGCTCGCTGCTCGTGCGCCAGGGCGAGGGAGGAGGCGCCGGCGATGACGACGACGACGACGACGACGAGGAGGAGGAAGATGGAGGCGTTGGAGTTGGAGGCGTTGGAGCTCCGGGCTGGCTGCGCTGTGCGGGCTGCGCCGTGGAGCGAGCCGCCTGCTGCTGCCGCCAGCTTCTCGACAACTTCCACCGCGCCAACCGCATCCTGTGAGCGGGGCACACGCCACCCAGGAGCGCTGGCGGGCAGGGGGGTTTATCTCTGCGCGTGTGTCTCCGCGCGTATGTCTCTCTGTGCGTGTGTCTCTCTGTGCGTGTGTCTCTCTGTGCGTATGTCTCTCTGCGTATCTCTGTGCGTGTGTCTCTCTGTGCGTGTGTCTCTCTGTGCGTGTGTCTCCGTGCGTGTGTCTCCATGCGTGTGTCTCTCTGTGCATGTGTCTCCATGCGTGTGTCTCTCTGTGTGTTTATCTCTGTGCGTATGTCTCTCTGCGTGTTTATCTCTGCGTGTGTGTGCAGGCAGCGTCTGTCCCTGCTGTAGCGTGTGTTTATCTCCGTGTGTTTATCTCTGTGTGTGTATCTCTGTGCGTGTGTCTCTTTGTGTGTATCTCTCTGTGTGTTTATCTCTGTGTGTGTCTCTCTGCGTGTGTCGCTGTGCGTGTGTCTCTGTGTGTTTATCTCTGTGCGTGTGTCTCTCTGCGTGTTTATCTCTGTGTGTGTCTCTCTGCGTGTTTATCTCTGTGTGTGTCTCTCTGTGTGTTTATCTCTGTGCGTGTGTCTCTGTGTGTTTATCTCTGTGCGTGTGTCTCTGTGTGTCTCTGTGCGTGTGTCTCTCTGCGTGTTTATCTCTGTGTGTGTCTCTCTCGTGTGTCTCTGTGCGTGTGTCTCTCTGTGTGTTTATCTCTGTGCGTGTGTCTCTCTGCGTGTTTATCTCTGTGCGTGTCTCTGTGCGTGTGTCGCTGTGCGTGTGTCTCTGTGTGTTTATCTCTGTGTGTGTCTCTGCGTCTCTCCGTGTCTGTGTGCAGGCAGCGTCTGTCCCTGCTGGAGCGCGTGGGTGCGGAGGCGGTCACGGCGATCCTGCAGGTCACCACGGAGCAGCACATCGCTCGGCACTGTCGCGGCGAGTACGAGCAGCCCTTCCTCACCCAGCTGGAGCAGGTGGGGGCTGCAGCCCCCCCCCCATACCCCCCTGACCCCCCCCCTCGTCACTCCCCGTTCCCCCCTGACCCCCCCCCTCATCACCCCCCGCCCCCCCGAGGTCTCCGTGTGTTGTGAAGCTCCCGGCAAAGAGCGTCGCTGGAATCGCTCTTCCCCCTGTGGGAGTCTAACCCCCCCCCCCAGCAGCCCCTCCTCCTGGGTTAGACTCCTCTACGCTACTGCTACTATTCATGCTGCTGCTGCTGCTCTTACTGCTCCTGTTGCTACTGCTGCTCCTGCTGCTATAACTACTGCTGCTGCTATAACTACTGCTGCTGCTATAACTACTGCTACTATTCATGCTGCTGCTGATGTTACTGCTGCTGCTATAACTACTGCTACTATTCATGCTGCTGCTACTGCTGCTGCTATAACTACTGCTACTATTCATGCTGCTGCTATAACTACTGCTGCTGCTATAACTACTGCTACTATTCATGCTGCTGCTACTGCTGCTGCTATAACTACTACTGCTGCTGCTGTTACTGCTCCTGTTGCTACTGCTGCTCCTGCTGCTACTTCTGCTGGAATTATAACAATTACTGCTGCTATAACTACTGCTACTGCTGCTTCTGCTATAACTACTATTCCTTCTGCTACAACTACTCCTGCTGCTACTACTGCAGCAGTAGTAGCAGCTAAAATAGTTTGTAGTTTTTATTATTGACTGCTGCTACTGCTGCTACTGCTGCTGCTGCCCAGTGGCTGGAGTTCCGCGCGCTGCGCTGGCTCCGCATGGTGTTCCACGGCGAGGGTGACGGTGGACGGGCGGTGTCGGACGCCGCCGCCGCTGGCGCTGGCGGCGGCGTCACGGTGCAGGCCGCCCTGGTGCGCTGGCGGACCCGCCTGCAGTACTTCCTGTACCAGGCCTTCGCGGCCGTCAGGATCAGCGAGCTGTTCAACATCATCCGGGGTGCGTGCGGCGAGGGGCAGAGGTCGCACACGGGTTTTGATTCCTTACCCGTACCCGTACCCGGCCGCACCAGGATCGCAAACAGCTACCCTGAGGACGGCTGCTTGCATTGTGGCCGAAACGTCGTGAGAATTATTTTATTATGTTTTATTATTTTATTACTTCCCTTCTACGTGACTTTACCGAAAGAATCAAGAAGAAGTGTGACCATTGTTATTACTCCGACCAGGCTGGTCCTGAGCTTTCACTTAACCCGTCTCCACTGGCCTCTTTGTCCCTTAAGCCACAGTCTACGCTTGATAGATCATTGTGCAAGAGCTAAATGACTCTCGAAGTCAATAGCGCGGCTTCTACATCGTCAATAGCGCAGCTTGTAAATCGTCAGTCGCCCTCGACTGCTTTGCCCGCATCTGAGCGAGTAGCTGCGCGACAGTAGAGTAACTTTCGATTTAAAGCTTCTTTCGTGACTGCAGGGATTCATCTTCTTGGTTCTTTCGGTAAAGTCATCACGTAGAATGGAAATGTTACTCCTATCCCCTCCCTTTGTTGCTGCTAATCCTGCAAAATGCACGGGCATAATGACTTTAAACCCCCGCCATAACCTCCTACGCATTTCACAAGTAGTACTAATCGCATATCTGCATTTGCCATAAATATGCTAAATTCCTCTTGATATGCAAATTATTTTGTCAAGGCGCCCTTCCCCCCTCCATCCCAGCTTAAGTAGTCGCTCCAAGCCTGGAGTGTCATTCAGACTCTGTCTACACGACAGACCTGCTCTCCACCTGCGGACGGCTGCTTGCGTTGTGGCCGAAACGTCGTGAGAATTATTTTATAATGTTTTATTCTTATTATTTTATTATTTCCCTTCTACGTGACTTTACCGAAAGAACCAAGAATATCTGAACACATCTTAACATCTTAACTTAACATCTTAACAAAAGCTTAACATCTTAAAACACGATTTAAAGCTTTCGTGACTGCAGGGATTCATCTTCTTGGTTCTTTCGGTAAAGTCACGTAGAAGGGAAACAATAAAATAATAAAAAGTAAATTATTTTATAATGTTTTATTCTTATTATTTTATTATTTCCATTCTACGTGACTTTACCGAAAGAACCAAGAAGATGAGTAGGGTAACGTGTTGCACAACGGGTCGCGCACACATTGGGATGATTCAATTGGCCGTTTGACTCGGCTTACATAGTCCTGTGTGAGTAGGGCGGCAATCTCATCTGAGGACAGCAGATAGTACCAGAGAGAAAGAGAGAGAGATGAGGTGTTGCCTCGTAGAATTATTTTTGTAAATATCTTTTATTTTAATATATCTTTCATTTGTATATCAATATGCATTTAAAAAAAAATATTATAACTTGGGCAGCTTTCTATCCACCACACATCCCCTTCCCAGGCAAACCGGTGTCCCAGTTTCTTTGCCCAGGATAAGTCAAATGATCATTTTTAAAAGGTGATTTTCTGCGCGAATGGGTATTGTTTGATGAGGCGCGTTGGTGCTTGTCTGCCATTTACAGGCTTTTGCTTGAGCAAGATGGTTCGACTTCCCCACAAAGTGTTCCTCGTTTCACCCATCCCAGGGAGATCATGGGCTGACTCCACTCCTCAATTCAGTAATCCCAATCACCTAATTGGGACAAAAACAGGTCCCTGCGGGGTGGGCTGGTAGGAACGAATAACCAAAGAATATAAACATAATGTATTATTACACTTGTTTAGCCAGGAAAGCCTCACTGAGTCTTAAATGTTTTTGTAGGGTCCTGCCAAGTGTTTGCAGTAGGGGGCGATGTTGCTACACCTAATCGGACATCGGACGGACGATATAATCTATTGTAGGCTGGTTCGCTTCGTTCCTACCAGTATAGCACCACTTTGCAACATTGATCCACATTGGCAGACGATACTGCTCTGTGGAACAAAGCAACCTGCTCCCACGGTAACCTCGTGCTAGATTTATTCTAAGGATGGCGTGGAATACCAAAATAGCCCCTTGTGATTTCATCCGTGTATCTTCGTGACGGCCACACTTGGATTTAGATGTGTCAAGGTGTACAGGGGCAAGACCGTATAAACACATTCCTGCGGAGGGAGCTGATAGGAACGTTGGGTTGCTCGGTCAATGGCCTGCAGGGTCAACGGCGGCGTGGTGTATTCCGCAAATATGCCCGACTGTGAGGGCGGGCACAAGCCGGCGTGAGTAGGTGAAACGTTGAGTTTATAAGGGCACCACGGGGTGACCAGCCCCTCCCCACCCAGCCCCACCCCCACCCAGCCCCTCCCCACCCTCCCACCCAGCCCACCCTCCCCACCCTGCCTCCCTCCCCACCCAGCCCCTCCTCACCCTCCCCACCCAGCCCCTCCTCACCCTCCCCACCCAGCCCCTCCCCACCAGCCCACCCTCCCTCTCCACCCAGCCCCTCCTCACCCTCCCCACCCAGCTCCTCCCCACACAGCCCACCCTCCCCTCTCCACCAGCCCCACCCCTCCCATTTTTAAATGCACGACCGACGGACGGACACAATAATCCCCTGTGGGCTGGTGTAACCAGGAGGTTCCTACCAGTAAGATTTCGCAAAGACGTGTTCTGCTTGAAAACTCGATGTTAAGAGAGATGACACAAGTACGTTGGCGAAAGTTTTGAAATACATGTTGTTGTTAAATGTGTTGTACATTGCGAGGGTGGGTGACATCGCTATACTGTACTGTCTTGCTTCGTGCTGTTTCCCCGCCAGGGCGTGGGGGTTGGTTGGAAGTAACGTTCATAGTTTATATCCGAATGTTCGTGTACCACTTTGTTCAAATAAACACGTCCGATTGTGATTTCATGCGACTAGAAAACACGTTTAGGGCAAGTTCCCTGGCTCAACGCGCGTGCCGTTATAATGTAATAGTGTACAGTAAGAGTGTACAGTAAGAGTGTACAGTAATAGTGTACAGTAAGAGTGTACAGTAATAGTGTACAGTAGCAGTGTACAGTAATAGTGTATAGTATTAGTGTACAGTAATAGTGTATAGTACTAGTGTGTAGTACTAGTGTACAGTAACAATGTACAGTAATAGTGTACAGTAATAGTGTACAGTAACAATGTACAGTAATAGTGTATAGTAGTGGTGTACAGTAATAGTGTACAGTAATCGTGTACAGTAATAGTGTGCAGTAATAGTGTGCAGTAACTGTATATAACTAGTGTACAGTACTAGTGTACAGTACTAGTGTACAGTAGTGTACAGTACTAGTGTACAGTAATAATATCAGCCGGCACTTGCTGTGTCTGCGCCTCTACTTCAGCTGTTTACATTCGCGGGGTGACGTCACGCCTCCCCTGATTGGCCGCTCGCGTGAACGTGACGCGGCGGTGGCGGCGTGGCCTGTGATTGGCCGCGAGGCCTACACGTGGTTTCCGCGTGTGAATTTCCCGCCCTCGCGGCTTCCAGTCGAGGAGGCCGCGACTCTGTGTCTCTCTCGGCTTGTCTCTCTCTGTTGCCTGTCTGTGTGTCTCTATCTCTTTCTCGGCTTGTCTCTCTCTCGGCTTGTCTCTCTCTCTCTGTGTCTCTCTCTGTGTGTGTCTGTCTCTCTGTCTCTCTGTTGCCTGTCTGTGTGTCTCTCTGTCTCTCTCTCGGTGTCTCTCTCTCTCTGTGTCTCTCTCTCTGTGTCTCTCTCGGCTTGTCTCTGTCTCTCTGTCTGTGTGTGTGTCTCTCTCCGTGTCTCTCCCCCGTGTCTCCCCCGTGTCTCCCTGTCTCCCCCGTGTCTCCCTCGTGTCTCCCCCCGTGTCTCCCCCCGTGTCTCCCCTCGTGTCTCCCCCGTGTCTCCCCCGTGTCTCCCCGCGTGTCTCCCCGTGTCTCCCCGCGTGTCTCCCCCGTGTCTCCCTCGTGTCTCCCCCGTGTCTCCCCCGTGTCTCCCCGCGTGTCTCCCCGCGTGTCTCCCCTCGTGTCCCCCCGTGTCTCCCCTCGTGTCTCCCCCGTGTCTCCCCGTGTCTCCCCGCGTGTCTCCCCTCGTGTCTCCCCCGTGTCTCCCCGTGTCTCCCCTCGTGTCTCCCCGCGTGTCTCCCCGTGTCTCCCCTCGTGTCTCCCCGTGTCTCCCCGTGTCTCCCCCGTGTCTCCCCGTGTCTCCCCTCGTGTCTCCCCCGTGTCTCCCCGCGTGTCTCCCTGTCTCCCCGCGTGTCTCCCCCGTGTCTCTCGGTGTCTCCCCCGTGTCTCCCGTGTCTCCCCCGTGTCTCCCCCGTGTCTCTCCCCTCGTGTCTCTCCCCCCGTGTCTCCCCCGCGTCTCCCCGCGTGTCTCCCGTCCCCACCATGGACCCCACCGGCGTGGTGAGCGCGGCTTGGAGCTCCGCGCTCTCCTCCCTGGTCCCACGTGAAGCGGTGAGCCCCCGGGGCGTGCAAACAAACTCACAATCAACATCGTCTGTTGTTCTAGGGTCGATACAACCGGTACCAAATTGTGGCAACTCACCGAATTTGTTGTGCTCCTGCTACTGGTACTACTGCTGTACAGTACTGCTACTAATACTACTGCTGTACAGTACTGCTACTAATACTACTGCTGCTACTACTGTAATGCTACTACTGTTACTGCTACTAATACTGCTATTACTGCTACTAATACTGCTGCTACTGTCACTGCTACTAATACTGCTGCTACTGTCACTGCTACTAATACTGCTGCTACTGTTACTGCTACTAATACTGCTATTACTGCTACTAATACTGCTATTACTGCTAATACTGCTGCTACTGTTACTGCTACTAATACTGCTACTACTGTACAGTACTGCTACTAATACTCCTACTACTGTACAGTACTGCTACTAATACTACTGCTGCTATTACTGCAATGCTACTGCTACTACTGTACAGTAATGCTACTACTGCTACTAATACTACTGCTGCTACTACTGTAATGCTACTGCTACTACTGTACAGTAATGCTACTACTGCTACTAATACTGCTGCTACTATTACTGCTGCTGTAATGCTACTGTTACTAATACTACTGCTGCTACTGCTGTACAGTAATTGCTACTGCTGTTACTGCTACTAATACTGCTGTTACTGCTACTAATACTGCTGCTACTGTTACTGCTGCTACTACTGTACAGTAATGCTACTGCTGCTAGTGTTACGTAAACTCCGAATATACAGCAGCAGGTGTCAGGGTCGGGATTGAACCCACGACCTCCTGTACACCAGGCGAGGTAGTTAACATCTCCTAGCCACCGTGATGATGATGAGAGACGCAAACTCCAAATACACAGCAGCAGAAGGCATCGTCAGGGTCGGGATCGAACCCACGACCTCCTGCCTACCTGGCGAGGTAGTCAACATCTCCTAGCCACCGTGATGATGATGATGCCACATGCGACCCGTCACAGGTGCTTGCGTGTAGCACCTGGCCTCACCACTTGTGGTGGCTGGGCATGCTGCCTCCAGCCAGACCAACCTTAGGGTCATCCATCGAAAACATCTGTCAAAACGTCACCCCTCCCCTCTCCCTGTAGATACGCAGACTTGTCACCCCCCCTCCCACCTGTGTAGGTTTGCATGACGCACCCCCCCCCCCACTCCGAATCCTATAGAACGGCCGATATTTAATCCACTCAGAAACGATCCACTCTTTTCATTGTCCTTGAGTTGTGCGCCTTTTGGCGTCATCTAGTCCGACACCATGTGAGACTAGGCTCTAAGGAAAGCTGTCTCGGGTGTGGACCAATCAACTTCAAGGACCGTGCATACATTATCAGAGTTATGTTTTTTGTTTGTTTGCATTCCGACTGCAGGCATTGTGGTCAATGCAAACATGACTCCTCGTAAAAAAAAAGGTGTCAGTTTTGTTGCCAGATGAAAGGGTAAAAAAACTATTATATTAACGCGTTTAATCAAACAGATAGTCCACCTCCGTTGCATTGTTATTATCGAGGCTTCACCCCCTCCCAGAGGTCGCAAACGGGTTTTTATTCCTTACCCGTACCCGGCCGCACCAGGGTCGCAAACGGGTACCCGTACCCAGCCGTACCCGTACCCTACCCGTACCCGGCCGGGTACGGGTAGGGTACGGGTACCCGATTGCGACCTCTGGGATGAAGCCATGTTGCAGGCGCGGGTGGGTTGATTCTAGGAACTTGAATTGTGAGAAGAGACAAGACGTTGGGAAATGAGTGACAAACGGTGACTCACCAGTGACTCACGGCCTACCCGTACCCGGCCGTACCAGGGTCGCAAACGGGTAGCCGGGTATCGGGTAGGGTACGGGTATCGGGTACCCGGTTGCGACCTCTGCCCACTCCTCCCTGTTTCCGATGCGCACATTGTCAATAGAGCCCCCCCATACGCAAGCGAACGCATTTGGGTTAACCCCCCCTCCCTCCCCCCTCCATGCGTACGCACTCAGTGGATGGCCCCTTATCACATTTTGCCACTCTCCGCCAACAGCACTTGCCCCTGCAGCCTGCATGAGCTACGCGGGGGATCTTTTCCGCGTCGCCAAACCGCCGCACGAAGCACGCTCTCTGTGACGTCAACGCTCTTTGTGACGTCACCGCTCTTTGTGACGTCACGCCCCCGCCCCTCTCCCCCCCCGTAGCTGCTGCCTGGGTTGTTGACCCGTGCTGCCCGCCCGTGGAGCCGGAGGCGGCGCTGGCGGTGCTGCGAGCGAGCGGCCTGGAGTCTCTGCTGGCGCCCTGCTTCTTGGAGCTGCTGCAGAAGCACCTGCAGGTGCAGCCGCCAGCCCGTCCTCCACTTTCACCAACGCCCCCCCCCGCCCCGACTTACGGACGAGTTCTCCGTGGAGACGTCTAAACCGTCCGACGCGCGAACGCCGCGAACCGTTTGGTTCGGCAGACGCACTAACGGACGTGGTGGTGGCGGCGGCGGCGGCGGCGGCGGCGGCGGCGGCGGCGGCGGCGGCGGCGGCGGCGGTGGTGGTGGTGGCGGTGGTGGTGGTGGCGGTGGTGGTGGTGGCGGTGGCGGTGGTGGCGGTGGCGGCGGTGGCGGCGGTGGCGGTGGCGGCGGTGGCGGTGGCGGTGGCGGTGGCGGCGGTGGCGGTGGCGTGGCGGCGGCGGCGGTGGCGGTGGCGGTGGTGGCGGTGGTGGCGGTGGTGGCGGTGGCGGTGGCGGTGGCGGCGGTGGTGGTGGTGGCGGTGGCGGCGGTGGCGGTGGCGGCGGTGGCGGTGGCGGGGGCGGTGGCGGCGGTGGCGGTGGCGGTGGCGGCGGCGGCGGTGGCGGTGGCGGTGGTGGCGGTGGTGGCGGCACACAGCCGCGGCGTAACACCGCCGTTCCGCTTACTGCTGCCCGTGCTGCTACCACTACTACTACTACTGCCCGTGGTGCTACCGCTACCACTACTACCACTGCCCGTACCGCTACTGCTACTACTACCCGCTACCACTACTACTACCCGTACTGCTACTGCTACCGCTACTACTACCCGTACCATTACTGCTACCACTACTACTACTACTACCCGTACCGCTACTGCTACCACTACCACTACCTGTACTGCTACCACTACTACTACCCGTACTGCTACTGCTACCACTACCGCTACTACTACCCGTACCATTACTGCTACCACTACTACTACTACTACTACCCGTACCGCTACTGCTACCACTACTACTACTACTACCCGTACCGCTGCCGCTGCGTGGTGCGTGTCTGTAGGAGCGAGTGGTGCCGGGGCTGTGGCGCCGTCTGGGCGAGGAGGAGGAGGAGGAGGGGGAGCGCTGCAGCCGGGAGGGGAGCTCTTCCTGCCGGCGCTGCTGCACCTGCAGGCGGCGCTCGAGCCGTTCCTGCGCGGGCAGCAGCTGCTGCAGCAGTGGGCCTCGTCCCAGAGCCTCGCGGTGAGGGAGTGTGAGGGAGTGTGAGGGAGTGTGAGGGAGTGTGAGGGAGTGGGAGGGAGTGCGAGGGAGTGGGAGGGAGTGTGAGGGAGTGTGAGGGGAGGGCTACCTGGGCCACCTTTGTCTGTGTGTGTCTCTCTGTGTGTGTCTCTCTGTGTGTGTGTCTGTGTGTGTCTCTGTGTGTGTCNGTGTGTGTGTGTCTCTGTGTGTGTGTGTGTCTCTGTGTGTGTGTCTGTGTGTGTCTGTGTGTGTCTGTGTGTCTGATATGTGTGTGTCTGTGTGTCTGTGTGTGTGTCTCTCTGTGTGTGTGTCTGTGTGTGTGTGTCTGTGTGTGTGTGTCTGTGTGTGTGTGTCTCTGTGTGTGTGTCTGTGTGTGTCTGTGTGTGTGTGTGCGTGGCGGCTGCAGCAGGAGGGAGCGGTGTGCTGGCGCTGCTGCGAGGGAGTGTGAGGGAGTGTGAGGGAGTGTGTGTACACTGTGTGTGTGTGTCTGTGTGTCTCTGTGTGTGTCTGTGTGTGTGTCTGTGTCTGTGTGTCTCTGTGTGTCTCTGTGTGTGTCTGTGTGTGCGTGGCTGGTGCAACAGGAGGGAGCGGCGTGCTGGCGCTGCTGCGAGGGAGTGTGAGGGAGTGTGAGGGGTGAGGGGGGAGTGTGAGGGAGAGGGAGANGGAGTGTGAGGGAGTGTGAGGGAGTGTGTGTACACTGTGTGTGTGTGTGTCTCTGTGTGTGTCTGTGTGTGTGTCTCTGTGTGTGTCTGTGTGTGTGTGTCTGTGTGTGTGTGTAGCTATGTGTGTGACTGTGTGTGTGTGTCTGTGTGTGTCTGTGTGTGCGTGGCTGGTGCAGCAGGAGGGAGCGGCGTGCTGGCGCTGCTGCGAGCGGCGCTGCTCTTCTCCCCGCCGGCGGCGTTCCGCTCGGCCGCCCACTCGTTCTACTCACGGGCCTTCAGCGCCTTCCTGCACCTGCAGCGCTCAACCACGGTGGGGGCACGGGGGGGGGGCACGGGGGGCGGGGGGGGGGCACGGTGGGGGGCACGGTGGGGGGCACGTGTGGGGGGGGGGGCACGGGGGGGGTGACACACGGGGACACACAGTGAGACACACCCGCCCGTGCGTGTGTGGTGCATCAGCCGGTCATCTCAAGTCAGTCGACCCGTGGCACCTGCAGGGTCTGTCCCGTGACCTCCTCATCATGCACCTAGCCTGGCACAGCAGTCAACCCATGGCACCTGCTGGGTCTGTCCCGTGACCTCCTCATCATGCACCTAGCCTGGCACAGCAGTCAACCCATGGCACCTGCTGGGTCTGTCCCGTGACCTCCTCATCATGCACCTAGCCTGGCACAGCAGTCAACCCATGGCACCTGCTGGGTCTGTCCCGTGACCTCCTCATCATGCACCTAGCCTGGCACAGCAGTCAACCCACTGCACCTGCTGGGTCTGTCCCGTGACCTCCTCATCATGCACCTAGCCTGGCACAGCAGTCAACCCACTGCACCTGCTGGGTCTGTCCCGTGACCTCCTCATCATGCACCTAGCCTGGCACAGCAGTCAACCCACTGCACCTGCTGGGTCTGTCCCGTGACCTCCTCATCATGCACCTAGCCTGGCACAGCAGTCAACCCATGGCACCTGCTGGGTCTGTCCCGTGACCTCCTCATCATGCACCTAGCCTGGCACAGCAGTCAACCCATGGCACCTGCTGGGTCTGTCCCGTGACCTCCTCATCATGCACCTAGCCTGGCACAGCAGTCAACCCATGGCACCTGCTGGTTCTGTCCCGTGACCTCATGCACCTAGCCTGGCACAGCAGTCAACCCATGGCACCTGCTGGGTCTGTCCCGTGACCTCCTCATCATGCACCTAGCCTGGCACAGCAGTCAACCCATGGCACCTGCTGGTCTGTCCCGTGACCTCCTGCCAGCGGGCGTTCGACACTTCACGTGGCCTCAAGGTGCACTTGTCCTGGCACAAGCGTCGTGGTGACGTCACCGCCACTTAGTGGCGAATGGCGGTTGTTGTTGTTGTGCCACTGTGTGTGCGTGTGTGTGTACGTGACGTGTGTGTGTGTACGTGTGTGTGTGTACGTGTGTGTGCGTGTGTGTGTACGTGACGTGTTTGTGTGTGTACGTGACGTGTGTGTGTGTACGTGTGTGTGTGTACGTGTGTGTGCGTGTGTGTGTACGTGACGTGTTTGTGTGTGTACGTGACGTGTGTGTGTACGTACGTGTGTGTGTACGTACGTGTGTGTGTGTGTGTACGTGNTGTGTGTACGTACGTGTGTGTGTACGTGACGTGTGTGTGTACGTGACGTGTGTGTGTACGTGACGTGTGTGTGTGTGTGCGTGACGTGTGTGTACGTGACGTGTGTGTGTACGTGACGTGTGTGTGTGTGTACGTGTGTGTACGTGTGTGTGTGTGTGCGTGACGTGTGTGTACGTGTGTGTGTGTACGTGACGTGTGTGTGTGTGTACGTGACGTGTGTGTGTGCGTGACGTGTGTGTGTGTGTGTGTACGTGACGTGTGTGTGTGTGTGTACGTGACGTGTGTGTACGTGACGTGTGTGTGTGTACGTGACGTGTGTGTGTGTGTACATGTGTGTGTGTACGTGACGTGTGTCTGTGTGTACGTGACGTGTGTCTGTGCGTGTGCGTCGCTCGCTGCTCGTGCGCCAGGGCGAGGGAGGAGGCGCCGGCGATGACGACGACGACGACGACGACGAGGAGGAGGAAGATGGAGGCGTTGGAGTTGGAGGCGTTGGAGCTCCGGGCTGGCTGCGCTGTGCGGGCTGCGCCGTGGAGCGAGCCGCCTGCTGCTGCCGCCAGCTTCTCGACAACTTCCACCGCGCCAACCGCATCCTGTGAGCGGGGCACACGCCACCCCAGGAGCGCTGGCGGGCAGGGGGGTTTATCTCTGCGCGTGTGTCTCCGCGCGTATGTCTCCGTGCGTGTGTCTCTCTGTGCGTGTGTCTCTCTGTGCGTATGTCTCTCTGCGTGTTTATCTCTGTGCGTGTGTCTCTCTGTGCGTGTGTCTCTCTGTGCATGTGTCTCCGTGCGTGTGTCTCCATGCGTGTGTCTCTCTGTGTGTTTATCTCTGTGCGTATGTCTCTCTGCGTGTTTATCTCTGTGCGTGTGTCTCTCTGTGCGTGTGTCTCTCTGTGCGTGTGTCTCCGTGCGTGTGTCTCCGTGCGTGTGTCTCTCTGTGTGTTTATCTCTGTGCGTATGTCTCTCTGCGTGTTTATCTCTGCGTGTGTGTCAGGCAGCGTCTGTCCCTGCTGTAGCGTGTGTTTATCTCCGTGTGTTTATCTCTGTGTGTGTATCTCTGTGCGTGTGTCTCTTGTGTGTATCTCTCTGTGTGTTTATCTCTGTGTGTGTCTCTCTGCGTGTGTCGCTGTGCGTGTGTCTCTGTGTGTTTATCTCTGTGCGTGTGTCTCTCTGCGTGTTTATCTCTGTGTGTGTCTCTCTGCGTGTTTATCTCTGTGTGTGTCTCTCTGTGTGTTTATCTCTGTGCGTGTGTCTCTGTGTGTTTATCTCTGTGCGTGTGTCTCTGTGTGTTTATCTCTGTGCGTGTGTCTCTCTGCGTGTTTATCTCTGTGTGTGTCTCTCTGCGTGTTTATCTCTGTGTGTGTCTCTCTGCGTGTGTCTCTGTGCGTGTGTCTCTCTGTGTGTTTATCTCTGTGCGTGTGTCTCTCTGCGTGTTTATCTCTGTGCGTGTCTCTGTGCGTGTGTCGCTGTGCGTGTGTCTCTGTGTGTTTATCTCTGTGTGTGTCTCTGCGTCTCTCCGTGTCTGTGTGCAGGCAGCGTCTGTCCCTGCTGGAGCGTGTGGGTGCGGAGGCGGTCACGGCGATCCTGCAGGTCACCACGGAGCAGCACATCGCTCGGCACTGTCGCGGCGAGTACGAGCAGCCCTTCCTCACCCAGCTGGAGCAGGTGGGGGCTGCAGCACCCCCCATACCCCCTGACCCCCCTCGTCACTCCCTGTTCCCCCTGACCCCCTCCCATGCCCCCTGACCCCCCTCGTCACTCCCCCGTTCCCCCTGACCCCCCCCCCTCATCACCCCCCCGCCCCCCCGAGGTCTCCGTGTGTTGTGAAGCTCCCGGCAAAGAGCGTCGCTGGAATCGCTCTTCCCCTGCGGGAGTCTAACCCCCCCCCCCAGCAGCCCCTCCTCCTGGGTTAGACTCCTCTACGCTACTGCTACTATTCATGCTGCTGCTGCTGCTCTTACTGCTCCTGTTGCTACTGCTGCTCCTGCTGCTATAACTACTGCTGCTGCTATAACTACTGCTACTATTCATGCTGCTGCTGCTGTTACTGCTGCTGCTATAACTACTGCTACTATTCATGCTGCTGCTGCTGCTATAACTACTACTGCTGCTGCTGTTACTGCTCCTGTTGCTACTGCTGCTCCTGCTGCTACTTCTGCTGGAATTATAACAATTACTGCTGCTATAACTACTGCTACTGCTGCTTCTGCTATAACTACTATTCCTTCTGCTACAACTACTCCTGCTGCTACTACTGCAGCAGTAGTAGCAGCTAAAATAGTTTGTAGTTTTTATTATTGACTGCTGCTACTGCTGCTGCTGCCCCAGTGGCTGGAGTTCCGCGCGCTGCGCTGGCTCCGCATGGTGTTCCACGGCGAGGGTGACGGTGGACGGGCGGTGTCGGACGAAGACGCCGCTGGCGCTGGCGGCGGCGTCACGGTGCAGGCCGCCCTGGTGCGCTGGCGGACCCGCCTGCAGTACTTCCTGTACCAGGCCTTCGCGGCCGTCAGGATCAGCGAGCTGTTCAACATCATCCGGGGTGCGTGCGGCGAGGGCAGAGGTCGCACACGGGTTTTGATTCCTTACCCGTACCCGTACCCGGCCGCACCAGGGTCGCAAACAGCTACCCGTACCTGCCGGGTACGGGTTCCCGTTCCCTACCCGTACCCTACCCGAAATGAGTGACAAACGGCAACTCACCAGTGACTCACGGCCTACCCGTACCCAGCCGCACCAGGGTCGCACCACACAGAGACCCACAGACTCACCACACAGAGACCCACAGACTCACCACACAGAGACCCACAGAGACCCACAGACTCACCGCACGGAGACCCACAGACTCGTCACACAGAGACCCATAGACCACACAGAGACCCACAGACTCACCACGCATAGACCCACAGACTCACATAGACCCACAGACTCACACACAGAGACCCACAGACTCACCACGCAGAGACCCACAGACTCACACACAGAGACCCACAGACTCACCACGCAGAGACCCACAGACTCCCCACACAGAGACCCACAGACTCACCACACAGAGACACACAGACTCACCACACAGAGACCCACAGACTCACCACACAGAGACCCACAGACTCACACAGAGACCCACAGACTCACCACACAGAGACCCACAGACTCGCCACACAGAGACCCACAGACTCCCACACAGAGACCCACAGACTCACCACACAGAGACCCACAGACTCCCACACAGAGACCCACATACTCACCACACAAAGACCCACAGACTTTCCACACAGAGACCCACAGACTCACCACACAGAGACCCACAGACTCACCACACAGAGANCCACAGACTCACCACACAGAGACCCACAGACTCACCACACAGAGACCCACAGACTCACTACACACAGAGACCCACAGACTCACCACACAGAGACCCACAGACTCACCACACAGAGACCCACAGACTCACCACAGAGACCCACAGACTCACCACACAGAGACCCACAGACTCACCACACAGAGACCCATAGACTCACCACACAGAGACCCAGAGACTCACCACACAGAGACCCACAGACTCACCACACAGAGACCCATAGACTCACCACACAGACCCACCACACAGACTCACCACACAGAGACCCACAGACTCACCACACAGACTCACCACACAGAGACCCACAGAGACCCACAGACTCACCACACAGACTCACCACACAGAGACCCATAGACTCACCACACAGAGACCCAGAGACTCACCACACAGAGACCCACAGACTCACCACACAGAGACCCATAGACTCACCACACAGACCCACCACACAGACTCACCACACAGAGACCCACAGACTCACCACACAGACTCACCACACACACAGACCCACAGACTCACCACACAGACTCACCACCACACAGACTCACCACACAGAGACCCACAGAGACCCACAGACTCACCACACAGAGACCACAGACTCACCACACAGAGACCCATAGACTCACCACACAGAGACCCAGAGACTCACCACACAGAGACCCACAGACTCACCACACAGAGACCCATAGACTCACCACACAGACCCAGAGACTCACCACACAGACTCACCACACAGAGACCCACAGACTCACCACACAGACTCACCACACAGAGACAGACCCACAGACTCACCACTCACAGAGACCCACAGACTNACCACACAGACTCACCACACAGAGACCCACAGAGACCCACAGAGACTCACCACACAGAGACCCACAGACTCACCACACAGAGACCCAGAGACTCACCACACAGAGACCCTCATCTCTTGTCGATGCCGCCCCTCTCCCCGTCCAGACTACCCGGAGTCCCAGCATGCACTGCAGGAGCTGCAGGTCTGCCTGAAGAAGACGAACCAGAAAGGGCAACTCGTCGCCTCCCTCAAGACGGCACTCGAGACGAGACTGCTGCACCCAGGTGGTGGTGGTGGTGGTGACGGTGGTGGTGGTGACGGTGGTGGTGGTGGTGGTGGTGACGGTGGTAGTGGTGGTGGTGGTGGTGACGGTGGTAGTGGTGGTGGTGGCGGCGGCGGCGGCGGCGGCGGCGGTGGTGTGACGGTAGTGGTGGTGGTGGTGACGATAGTGGTGGTAGTGGTGGTGGTGACGGTAGTGGTGGTAGTGGTGATGACGGTAGTGGTGGTGGTGGTGACGGTAGTGGTGGTGGTGACGGTGGTGGTGGTGGTGGTGGTNGTGACGGTGGTAGTGGTGGTGGTGGCGGCGGCGGCGGCGGCGGTGGTGGTGACAGTAGTGGTAGTGGTGGTGGTGGTGACGATAGTGGTGGTAGTGGTGGTGGTGACGGTAGTGGTGGTAGTGGTGATGACGGTAGTGGTGGTGGTGGTGACGGTGGTGGTGGTAGTGGCGGTGGTGGTGACGGTAGTGGCGGTGGTGGTGACGGTAGTGGTGGTGGTGGTGACGGTAGTGGTGGTGGTGGTGGTGACGGTAGTGGTGGTGGTGGTGGTGACGGTGGTGGTGGTGGTGACGGTAGTGGTGGTGGTGGTGACGATAGTGGTGGTGACGGTAGTGGTGGTAGTGGTGGTGGTGACGGTAGTGGTGGTGGTGACGGTAGTGGTGGTCGTGGTGGTGGTGACGGTAGTGGTGGTCGTGGTGGTGGTGACGGTAGTGGTGGTGGTGTGGGGAGCGGTAGTGTAGTGGTTAGCGCTACACTTCGCTACGAACCGACGACCCGGGTTCGATTCCCGCTCACGGCCAGCACACACAGTGACGATTATCTGAACCGGTCCTGGGCGACTCAGCCTCAAATGAGTACCTGGTGCGGTGTGTAAACATCGCCACTGGGAGACAAAGGCGGCCGGCGTGGTGCTGGCCCCAAAAGTAGGTTACGGCTGTACGGGGGATCTTTGTCTTTGGTGGCGATGGTGGTCGCTGTGGCGGTGGTGGTAGAGTTGATTATCACTTCTCTCTGTCTGTATCACAACATGCGTCCCCCCCCCGTGTCTCCCCGCGTCTCCCCGCTCACGTGTCCCCCGCGTGTCTCCCCCCACGTGCCCCCCCACCCCCCCCAGGAGTGAACACGGATGACATCATCACGCTGTACATCTCGGCGATCCGCGCGCTCACCCAGCTCGACCCCACCGGGTCACGCT
>MU249650.1:776266-819898 GCA_018977245.1 Lethenteron camtschaticum
CAGTCGCTCACTCGCCCAGTCGCTCACTCGCCCAGTCGCTCACTCGCGCAGTCGCTCACTCGCCCAGTCGCTCACTCGCCCAGTCGCTTACTCGCGCAGTCGCTCACTCGGCCAGTCGCTCCACACGCCCAGTCACTCACACACCCAGTCGCTCACTCGCCCAGTCGCTCACTCGCCCAGTCGCTCCACACGCCCAGTCGCTCACTCGCCCAGTCGCTCACTCGCCCAGTCGCTCACTCGCCCAATCGCTCCACACGCCCAGTCGCTCACTCGCCCAGTCGCTCACTCGCCCAGTCGCTCACTCGCCGTCGCTCACTCGCCCAGTCGCTCACACGCCCAGTCGCTCACTCGCCCAGTCACTCACACGCCCAGTCGCTCACTCGCCCAGTCACTCACACGCCCAGTCGCTCACTCGCCCAGTCACTCACACGCCCAGTCGCTCACTCGCCCAGTCACTCACTCGCCCAGCCACTCGCCCAGTCGCTCAACATGCCCAGTCGCTCACTCGCGCAGTCGCTCACTCGCCCAGTCGCTCACTCGCTTCCCCGTCGCGCGTTGTGTCGCTGCTCCCGCGACTCCCGTCGACAGGACGTAGCCGACTCGCGGCGGATCAACAGCAACATCCTGGAGGCTCGCAGAGCCGCTGGAGGAGCTGGTGCTGCAGGAGCTGCTGCAGGAGCTGGTGCAGGAGGAGCTGGTGCAGGAGGAGGAGGTGGTTCAGGAGCTGGTGCAGGAGGAGGTGGTGCAGGAGGAGGCGGTGGCGGCGAAGGATCATCGGAGGAAGTGGCCTCAACGTCGGGGCCCGCTGATGACGGCTCGCGGGGAGGCCGGGAGCCGTTGGCGACGACGCTAGGCGGGTCGGAGGCGGCGGGGGAGGAGGAGGGGAGAGAGGGGGGAGCGGGGGGAGGACCACGGGGAGGAGGAGGAGGTGGGGGTGGAGGAGGGGGGGAGGAGGGGGGGAGGAGGGGGGCGAGTGGCCCGGCGGCCCGGCCGCGCCGGTGCCGCTCAACGCGATGATCCTGTCGGGGGAGTTCTGGCCGCCGCTCAAGGAGGGCAAGCTGGAGCTGCCGGCCGCGGTGAAGGAGGTGATGGAGGCCTACACGCGCGAGTACGAGAAGCTCAAGGTGAGGGCCTCGCGCGGGGGGGGGGGGGGGGGGGGGGGGGGGGAGATGACGGATCGCACGACGGTGGCCGCTGTCGCTCGCTTGCCCAGCGCTCGCTCGCTCACGTGACCACCGCTCGCACACAGCACTTGCCCGTGTGGTCTACACGGGGGCCTTTGCGTGTGCGTGCGTGTGATTGTGTGCGTGCGTGCATGTGTGCGTGTGCCTGCACGCGTGTGCATACGTGTGATTGTGTGCGCATGCGTGTGCTTGCACGTGTGTGCATATGTGTGTGTGTGTCTAATTGTGTGCATGTGTACCTGTGTGTGTGCCTGCATGTGTGTGCGCGTGTGCGTGCGAGCGTGAGTAGGCGGCGCGCTCGCTGGTGTGGAAGCCTCACCTGGGCCTCGTGTCGCTGGACGTCCACCTGGCTGGCGGGCGGTCGCTCTCGCTCTCCGTGTCGCCCGTCCACGCCGCCATCATCATGCACTTCCAGGACAAAGGTCGGTCGGTCGTCGACCCCGCGGCAACGTAATGGCCGAGGGTTGGGGTTGGGGTCGGGGTCGGGGTCGTTGTGGAGTGGGCGGAGTGACCCGGTGAAGCTCACGGGAGCCCCCCCCCCCCCCACGGCGGTCGTAGCAGTAGCGGTAGAAGAGAGACAAGGAGGCGACTGAGTCTACGCGCATCGCCTGTCGTCCCACGTTGCCCCGAGCCTCGTGTTGCCTGCAGAGGCTGTCGGAGGCGCTGGGAAGTTGCCCCAGTTGCCTAAGTTTCCCGAGTTGCCCGAGTTGCTTGAGTTGCCCGAGTTGATTGAGTTGCCCGAGTTGATTGAGTTGCCCGAGTTGATTGAATTGCTTGAGTTGCCCGAGTTGATTGAGTTGCCCGAGTTGCCCAAGTTTCCCGAGTTGCCCAAGTTTCCCGAGTTGCCCGAGTTGATTGAGTTGCCCGAGTTGCCCGAGTTGCCGAGTTGCCGAGTTGCCCAAGTTTCCCGAGTTGCCCGAGTTGATTGAGTTTCCTGTGTTGCCCGAGTTGATTGAGTTGCCGAGTTGCCGAGTTGCCCAAGTTTCCCGAGTTGCCCGAGTTGATTGAGTTTCCTGTGTTGCCCGAGTTGATTGAGTTGCCCGAGTTGCCGAGTTGCCCAAGTTTCCCGAGTTGCCCGAGTTGATTGAGTTGCCCGAGTTGCCGAGTTGCCGAGTTGCCCAAGTTTCCCGAGTTGCCCGAGTTGATTGAGTTTCCTGTGTTGCCGAGTTGCCAAAGTTGCCGAGTTGCCCAAGTTCCCCAAGTTGCCTGAGTTTCCCGAGTTGCTTGAGTCGCCCAAGTGTCCCAAGTTTCCCAAGTTGCCCGAGTTGCCCGAGTTTCCCAAGTTTCCCAAGTTGCCCGTGTCGCCTGCCCGCCCGCCCCACCCGCCCCGCCCGCCCCGCCCACAGCCTCGTGGACGCTGCAGGAGCTGTCGGAGGCGCTGAAGGTCCCGGCGCCGTCGCTGCGCAAGAAGCTGGCGCTGTGGCAGCAGCAGCGCGTGCTGCACGAGGGCCCCCCGACCGCTTCTCGCTGCTCGAGGGCGGCGGGGGGGGCGGAGGGGGCCCGGCGGGCCGGGGGGGGCGGACCCCCGGGGGGGGGCGGACGTGGGGGCGGGTGGGGGGGTCCCCCCGGGGAGGATCGGTGGCGGGGGGAGGGGCTCGTGGGGGGGCGTCGTCGTCGTCGGCGGCGGCGGGGGGGGGTCGGGCCGGGGGGGCGGGGCGGGAGGGGGGGAAAGCGGCCACGGTCGCCATGACGACGGCGCCACGGTCGCCATGACGACGGCGGCCTGCTGCTGCTGCTCGACTCGGACGACGACAACGACTCGGCAATGGCGTCGCAGGCCGACCAGAAGGAGGAGGAGATGCAGGTGGGTGGCAGGTGCACCGTGCCAGGTTAGGTGCACGAGGCGGTCATGTGACACACCCAGGTGCCAGGCTAGGTGCACGAGGCGGTCATGTGACACACCCAGGTGCCAGGCTAGGTGCACGAGGCGGTCACGTGACACACCCAGGTGCCATGGGTTGACCCCGAGATGAGTGGCAGATCCACTGTGCCAGGCTAGGTGCATGAGGCAGTCACGTGACAGACCCAGCTGCCATGGGTTGACCCGAGATGATTGGCAGATCCACCACCCGTGCCCCCACTGTGCCAGGCTAGGTGCACGAGCCGGTCACGTGACAGACACAGGTGCCATGGGTTGACCCCGAGATGAGTGGCAGGTGCACTGTGCCAGGCTAGGTGCACGAGGCGGTCACGTGACAGACACAGGTGCCATGGGTTGACCCCGAGATGAGTGACAAGATGCACCACCCGTGCCCCCACTGTGCCAGGCTAGGTGCACGAGGCGGTCACGTGACCGACCTCCTGCCATGGGTTGACTCGAGATAACTGGCAAATGCACCACCCGTGCCCCCCACTGTGCCAGGCTAGGTGCACGAGCTGGTCACGTGACCGACCTCCTGCCATGGGTTGACCCGAGATGAGTGGCAGATGCACCACCCGTGCCCCCCACTGTGCCAGGCTAGGTGCACGAACCGGTCACGTGACAGACCCAGGTGCCATGGGTTGACCCCGAGATGACTGGCAGATCCACTGTGCCAGGCTAGGTGCACGAGCCGGTCACGTGACAGACCCAGGTGCCATGGGTTGACCCCGAGATGATTGGCAGATCCACTGTGCCAGGCTAGGTGCACGAGCCGGTCACGTGACACACCCAGGTGCCATGGGTTGACCCCGAGATGACTGGCAGATCCACTGTGCCAGGCTAGGTGCACGAGCCGGTCACGTGGCAGACCCAGGTGCCATGGTTGACCCCGAGATGACTGGCAGATCCACTGTGCCAGGCTAGGTGCACGAGCCGGTCACGTGGCAGACCCAGGTGCCATGGGTTGACCCGAGATGACTATGATCGCTGTTTCATTGCTTATGGCTTTATTTTGGTGATTTTTGAAAGTTTTTTGGTTTGGCCATGTTTGTGTTGTTGTAGTACAGAGTTAGTCTGATGGCCTTAATCTAAGTTGTCTTGTGGTTGTTGTTGTTGTTGTTTGACTTGCATCCCACTGGGATTTTTGCACACAGCGTTGGTGTACGGTGATTTTTCTGCAATATTTTGCTGTCTTTTATTGGATTTTATGTTTGCACTGAGTCACTTTAAGATGTTTTCTTGTTCATGTTTTTGTTTTCTGTTTGTTGCGGTTGTACCCGATTCAAGAGCCGAATGGCTCACAGGGCTACACCTAATACATAAACTTGAACTTGACTGGCAGATCCACCACCCGTGCCCACACTGTGCCAGGCTAGGTGCACGAGCCGGTCACATGACACACCAGGTGCCATGGGTTGACCCCGAGATGAGTGACAAGATGCACCACCCTCTCCCCTCCCTGCCTCCCTCCCCAGGTCTTCTGGACGTACATCCAGGGCATGCTGACGAACCTGGAGACGCTGTCTCTGGAGCGCATCCACTCCATGCTCAAGATGTTCGCCATGATCGGCCCGGGGGGCGGCGGGGGCGGCGGGGGGCCGCGCGGCGCCGGCGGGGAGTGCGACCTGGCCGAGCTGCGCGCCTTCCTGGGCCGCAAGGTCAAGGAGCAGCAGCTGCTGTGCACAGGCGGCATGTACAAGCTGCCCAAACCCGGCGCGTGATGGCGCCACTCCCTCACTCGCTCACTCTCTCACTCTCTCACTCGCTCACTCTCTCGCTCGCTCGCTCACTCTCTCACTCTCTCACTCGCTCGCTCGCTCACTCTCTCACTCTCTCACTCGCTCGCTCACTCACTCACTCTCTCACTCGCTCGCTCGCTCTCTCACTCGCTCGCTCTCTCACTCGCTCGCTCGCTCACTCTCTCACTCANTCGCTCGCTCGCTCACTCACTCTCTCACTCTCTCACTCGCTCGCTCGCTCTCTCTCACTCTCTCACTCGCTCGCTCACTCTCTCACTCTCTCACTCACTTGCATCCCCCCCCCCACCTTCTNCCCCCCACCTTCCCCCACCTCCCCCCCCACCTCCTCCCCCCCACCTTCATCCCCCCCTCTTCAACCCACCACCTCCCCCCCCTCTCCCCCCCCTCTCCCCCCCACCTTCTCCCCCCCCCACCTTCATTCCCCCCTCTTCAACCCCACCTANCCCCCCCACCTTCTCCCCCCCCCCCCACCTTCTCCCCCCCCCCCTCCCTCTCCCCCCCCACCTTCTCTTCCACCCTCTCCCCCCACCTCCCCCCCANCCCCCACGCCCCTCACTGCCCCCCCCACTCCCTGGGGGTCACGGTGGAGTGCGCTGGGAGGGATCTGACGGAGCTGCCCGTGGAAGTGGACGTGACGGAGCCGCCTCCGAGAACTTTCACCTGCGTCCCGGTGACGCTGCTCCTGCTGCTGCTCGCACGGGAGGCCACAGCGTTATTGTTGTTGTTATTGTTGTTGTTATAGTTGTTGTTGTTGTTGCACGACGGTCAGACCGATGTTTTCGACTCTCAAGGCGCTGCTCCAAGTTGATGTGCGTCGTTGTGTTTGTGTTTCTCAAAGTGTCTGGTGGCCGGGTTGAGACCATCATCGCACGACGCTTGACAACCCGGTTCAATCACAATCCAGTCTGCCTGAGTCTACGGGTCTCTGTGTGGGTCTCTGTGTGAGTCTATGGGTCTCTGTATGGGTCTCTGTGTGGGTCTCTGTGTGTGAGTCTACGGGTCTCTGTGTGAGTCTGTGTGAGTCTATGGGTCTCTGTGTGTCTCTGTGTGAGTCTACGGGTCTCTGTGTGGGTCTCTGTGTGAGTCTCTGTGTGAGTCTCTGTGTGAGTCTGTGTGAGTCTACGGGTCTCTGTGTGGGTCTCTGTGTGGGTCTCTGTGTGCGAGTCTACGGGTCTCTGTGTGGGTCTCTGTGTGAGTCTACGGGTCTCTGTGTGAGTCTATGGGTCTCTATGTCTGTGGGTCTCTGTGTGGGTCTGTGGGTCTCTGTGTGAGTCTGTGGGTCTCTGTGTGAGTCGATGGGTCTCTGTGTGGGTATCTGTGTGAGTCTATGGGTCTCTATGTGGGTCTCTGTGTGAGTCTACGGGTCTCTGAGTGGTGAGTCTATGGGTCTCTGTGTGAGTCTGTCTCTGTATGGTGAGTCTATGGGTCTCTATGCGAGTCTACGGGTCTCTGTGTGAGTCTGTGGGTCTCTGTGCAAGTCTACGGGTCTCTGTGCGAGTCTACGGGTCTTTGTGTGGTGAGTCTGTGGGTCTCTGTGTGGCGAGTCTGTGGGTCTCTGTGTGGTGAGTCTGTGGGTCTCTGTGTGGTGAGGCTATGGGTCTCTGTGTGGTGAGTCTGTGGGTCTCTGTGTGATGAGGCTATGGGTCTCTGTGTGGTGAGTCTGTGGGTCTCTGTGTGGGTCTCTGTGGGTCTCTCTGTGTCCAGCCTAAGCTGGGGTCGATGCGTAAAGATCCCCCGTGTAGCCTTCATAGACTGTTGAGCACCAGGTATTCATTTGAGGCTGAGATGGCCTAAAGGTGTCCCGGTGCAGATAATCGTCGCCTGGTGTTGCTCGTGATGAAGAATCGAACAGCGCGCTAACCAGTGCACTACGTACGGTGCGGTAGAAGTCCCACACACACATGACCGTTGCACACAACCGCACTCCGTTATAACGCAGAACGCGGTTTCTGAGCGGTGACCGGCGACCTCCTTGCTTGTGCTGAATGACGGTGATGCAGTGATGCGGCGCACGTCGTGATCTCGCCAAACTTGATCGTTCTTACATCGTTGGGAGGGGAAATTGTTTTCTATTAACCTGGCACACTTCAGGAACGCATCTACTGCTGATGCTGCTGCTGCTGATGCCACCGCTGCTACTACTGCTGCTGCTACTGCCGCTACTGCTACTACTGCTGCTACTACTGCTGCTACTACTGCCGCTACTACTACTACCGCTGCTACTACTACTGCTGCTGCTACTACTACTGTTGCTACTACTGCTGTTGCTACTACTGCTGCTGTTACTACTGCTGTTACTACTGCTGTTACTGCTGCTACTACTGCTGCTACTACTGCTGCTACTACTACTGTTGCTACTACTACTGTTACTACTACTGCCGCTACTACTACTGCTGCTACTGCTGCTACTACTACTGTTGCTACTACTGCTGTTACTACTACTGCTGCTACTACTACTGCTGCTACTGCTGCTACTGCTACTACTACTGCTGCTGCTACTACTACTGCTGCTACTGCTACTACTACTGCTACTACTACTGCTACTACTGCTGCTACTACTACTGCTGNTACTACTACTGCTGCTACTGCTGCTACTACTGTTACTACTACTGCTGCTACTACTACTGTTACTACTACTGCTGCTACTGCTACTACTGCTGCTACTGNTACTACTGCTACTACTACTGCTGCTACTGCTACTGCTACTACTGCTGNTACTACTACTACTACTGCTACTACTGCACTACTACTACTGCTGCTACTACTACTACTGCTGCTACTACTGCTGCTACTACTACTACTGCTACTGCTGCTGCTACTACTACTGCTGCTGNTACTACTACTGCTANTGCTGCTACTACTACTANTGCTACTACTGCTACTACTACTACTGCTGCTACTACTACTGCTGCTACTACTATTACTGCTGCTACTATTACTGCTGCTACTACTACTGCTGCTACTACTACTGCTGNTACTACTACTGCTGCTGCTACTACTACTACTGCTGCTACTACTGCTGCTGCGACTACTACTACTACTGCTACTACTACTGCTACTACNATTGCTACTACTACTGCTGCTACTACTACTGCTGCTACTACTACTGCTACTACTACTGCTGCTGCTACTACTGCTACTACTACTGCTGCTACTGCTGCTGCTGCATTAAACGGGGAATTGTGCAGACGGTCACGCGGCAAGACAGCAAAGAGAGGCACAGACGGTGGCTGTCATCTTGTTTACTGAACGAGCTTGCCGGCTGGGATCTGTGTTGGGGTGGGTGGGTGGTTGGGTGGGTGGGTAAGTGGGTGGGTGGGTGGGTAAGTGGGTGGGTGGGTGGGTAAGTGGGTGGGTGGGTGGGTAAGTGGGTGGGTGGGTGGGTGAGTGGGTAAGTGGCTGGGTGGGTAGGTAAGTGGCTGGGTGGGTAAGTGGGTGGGTGAGTAAGTGGTAAGTGGGTGGGTGGGTGGGTAAGTGGTTGGATAAGTGGCTGGGTGGGTGGGTGGGTGTTCAAGTGGATGGATGCTCAAGTGGTTGGGTGTTTTCTGGATTTTAACGGTGAACTTTGAGAGGGATATCCGCATCTCAGGAGGGACTTATTCATGTCCGGGCCCCGGCAGGAGGCTGCTTATTCATGTCCGGGGCCCCGGGCAAGGGGAGGGAGCCGCAGCTGACGTAGGCCCCGCTGGGATCCGTGGAGCCGCGCTGGTAAATCTCCACGGAGGAGAGACGCAGCTCCCCAAAGTCGTAGCTCCCAAACTCCTGCTCACAGCGGCACAGGGCACGCATACACAGTGTGAGTGGCCAGGGGGTGCTGGTGGTGAGTGCTAGTGGTGGTGAGTGTGCGAGTGGTGAGAGACGCTGCTCCCCAAAGTCGTAGCTCCCAAACTCCTGCTCACAGCGGCACAGATACACACAGTGTGAGTGGCCAGGGGGTGCTGGTGGTGGTGCGTGTGAGTGGTGGTGAGTGTGTGAGTGGTGAGTGAGTGTGAGTGGTGGTGAGTGGTGAGAGACGCTGCTCCCCAAAGTCGTAGCTCCCAAACTCCTGCTCACAGCAGCACAGAGTGCGCATACACACAGTGTGAGTGGCCAGGGGGTGCTGGTGGTGGTGCGTGGTGAGAGAGTGCTAGTGGTGGTGAGTGGTGACTGAGTGATAGTGGTGAGCGAGTGGTGAGTGAGTGCGAGTGGTGGTAGTGGTGAGTGGTCAGTGCTAGTGGTGAGTGATAGTGGTGGTGAGTGATAGTGGTGAGTGAGTGCGAGTGGTAGTGGTGAGTGAGTGAGTGGTGAGTGCTAGTGGTGAGTGAGTGATGGTGGTGAGTGATAGTGGTGAGTGAGTGATGGTGGTGAGTGATAGTGGTGACTTGAGTGCTAGTGGTGGTGAGTGGTAGTGAGTGCGAGGGGTGGTGAGTGAGGGTGGTGGTGAGTGTGGTGGTAGTGGTGAGCGGTCAGTGCTAGTGGTGAGTGATAGTGGTGTTGAGTGATAGTGGTGAGAAATAGTGGTGAGTGATAGTGTGACTGAGTGAGTGGTGAGTGCTAGTGGTGAATGCAAGTGGTGAGTGAGTGCTAGTGGTGAGTGAGTGAGTGTGGTGGTGAGTGTTGGTGGTGGTGAGTGCTAGTGCTGAGTGAGTGCTAGTACTGAGTGAGTGGTGGTGAGTGAGTGCTAGTAGTGATTGGTGAGTGGAGTTGGTGGCACCTTGAGAATTTCCCGGGCATCGAAGGCCTCGCGTCCGCGTGGTGGCCTGGCCTCTGCCCCAGGCCTGGCCTCGCCTGCACACACACACACACACAACAGGCAAAGGTGCCCCGTGTGGCCCACGCAGACCGTAGCGGGGGCAAGTGTGGCCGGCACCCCGGTGTGTGGCCGCCACCGGGCCCGGCCGCCTCGGTCTCGCCGATGCTCGCGACGCGGCACAAGCAAACCCGCCGACACAACAACAACAACACAACAACGGTGGCGGCGACGTCACCGCATCGCCTGTGCCAGGCTAGGTGCACTCCGAGGCTATGGGGTGAAGTGGCAGGAGGCCACGTGACCCGGGTGGTGCCATGGGGTTGACTGACTGGACGACTGGCGGCTGCAGCAGCAGCTGCATCGCAGCTGTGCCAGGCTAGGTGCACGAGGAGGTCACGTGACTCGACCTTGCCCCTAGTAGAGAGTGTTGGTGACGCTCGCGTGCCGTGAGTTTGAGAGCGGAGAAAGCGGTGAGTGGTGAGTGAACGTGGTGAGTGGGTGAGTGGTGAGCGTGGCTAACCTTACGGTACAGCGTGTTGACGGTGGTGAGTGAGAGGGGTGAGCACGGCTCACCCCTTGCGGTTCAGTGTGTTGATGACGGTGGCGAGTGGTGAGTGAGAACGTGGTGAGTGGTGAGTGAATGTGGTGAGTGAGAGCGTGGTGAGTGAGAGCGTGGTGAGTGAGAGCGTGGTGAGTGAGAGTGGTGAGTGAGAGTGGTGAGTGAGAGCGTGGTGAGTGGTGAGTGAATGTGGTGAGTGAGAGAGTGGTGAGTGAGAGCGTGGTGAGTGTGAGTGATGAGTGAGGGTGGTGAGTGGTGAGTGAGAGTGGTGAGTGAGGGTGGTGAGTGAGAGCGTGGTGAGTGAGAGCGTGGTGAGTGAGAGCGTGGTGAGTGAGAGTGGTGAGTGAGAGTGGTGAGTGAGAGCGTGGTGAGTGGTGAGTGAATGTGGTGAGTGAGAGAGTGGTGAGTGAGAGCGTGGTGACTGTGAGTGGTGAGTGAGTGGTGAGTGATGAGTGAGGGTGGTGAGTGGTGAGTGAGAGTGGTGAGTGTGAGTGAGAGTGGTGAGTGTGAGTGAGAGTGGTGAGTGTGAGTGAGAGCGTGGTGAGTGAGAGCGTGGTGAGTGAGAGCGTGGTGAGTGAGAGCGTGGTGAGTGAGAGGGTGGTGAGTGAGGGTGGTGAGTGAGGGTGGTGAGTGAGAGTGGTGAGTGAGGGTGGTGAGTATGAGTGGTGAGTGAGAGCGTGGTGAGTGAGCGTGGTGAGTGAGAGTGGTGAGTGAGAGTGGTGAGTGTGAGTGGTGAGTATGAGTGGTGAGTGAATGTGGTGAGTGAGAGAGTGGTGAGTGAGAGCGTGGTGAGTGTGAGTGGTGAGTGTGAGTGGTGAGTGATGAGTGAGAGTGGTGAGTGAGGGTGGTGAGTGAGGGTGGTGAGTGGAGAGTGGTGAGTGAGGGTGGTGAGTATGAGTGGTGAGTGGTGAGTGAGAGCGTGGTGAGTGGTGAGTGAGAGCGTGGTGAGTGAGAGTGGTGAGTATAAGTGGTGAGTGAATGTGGTGAGTGAGAGCGTGGTGAGTGTGAGTGGTGAGTGATGAGTGTGAGTGGTGAGTGAGAGCATGGTGAGTGTGAGTGGTGAGTGATGAGTGAGAGTGGTGAGTGAGGGTGGTGAGTGGTGAGTGAGAGTGGTAAGTGTGAGTGAGAGTGGTGAGTGAGGGTGGTGAGTATGAGTGGTGAGTGAGGGTGGTGAGTGGTGAGTGAGAGTGGTAAGTGTGAGTGAGAGTGGTGAGTGAGGTGGTGAGTATGAGTGGTGAGTGAGGGTGGTGAGTGAGAGCGTGGTGAGTNGTGAGTGAGAGTGGTGAGTGTGAGGGTGAGGGTGAGTGGTGAGTNAGAGTGGTGAGTGTGAGTGAGAGTGGTGAGTGTGAGGGTGAGTGAGAGGGTGAGTGGTGAGTGAGAGCGTGGTGAGTGAGAGCGTGGTGAGTGAAAGTGGTGAGTGAGAGTGGTGAGAGAGTGGTGAGTGAGAGCGTGGTGAGTGTGAGTGGTGAGTGAGAGTGGTGGTGTGAGTGGTGAGTGTGAGTGGTGAGTGAGAGTGGTGAGTGAGGGTGGTGAGAGAGTGGTGAGTGTGAGTGTGGCGACTGAGTGTGGCGAGTGAGTGTGGTGAGTACGAGTGGTGAGTATGAGTGGTGAGTGAGCGTGGTGAGTGTCTCACCCTTGCGGTAGAGCGTGTTGATGACGGTGGCGAGTGGTATGAGTGGTGAGTGAGAGTAGTGAGTGAGAGTAGTTGGTGAGTGAGTGTGGTGAGTGGTGTGAGTGAGTGTGGTGAGTGGTGTGGGACTCACCCTTGCGGTAGAGCGTGTTGATGACGGTGGCGAGTGGTATGAGTGGTGAGAGTAGTGAGTGAGAGTAGTTGGTGAGTGAGTGTGGTGAGTGAGCGTGGTGAGTGGTGTGGGACTCACCCTTGCGGTAGAGCGTGTTGATGACGGTGGCGAGTGGTATGAGTGGTGAGAGTAGTGAGTGAGAGTAGTTGGTGAGTGAGTGTGGTGAGTGAGCGTGGTGAGTGGTGTGGGACTCACCCTTGCGGTAGAGCGTGTTGATGACGGTGGCGAGTGGTATGAGTGGTGAGTGAGAGTAGTGAGTGAGAGTAGTTGGTGAGTGAGCGTGGTGAGTGAGTGTGGTGAGTGGTGTGGGACTCACCCTTGCGGTAGAGCGTGTTGATGACGGTGGCGAGTGGTATGAGTGGTGAGTGAGAGTAGTGAGTGAGAGTAGTTGGTGAGTGAGCGTGGTGAGTGAGTGTGGTGAGTGGTGTGGGACTCACCCTTGCGGTAGAGCGTGTTGATGACGGTGGCGAGTGGTATGAGTGGTGAGTGAGAGTAGTGAGTGAGAGTAGTTGGTGAGTGAGTGTGGTGAGTGAGCGTGGTGAGTGGTGTGGGACTCACCCTTGCGGTAGAGCGTGTTGATGACGGTGGCGAGTGGTATGAGTGGTGAGTGAGTGTGGTGAGTGAGCGTGGTGAGTGGTGTGGGACTCACCCTTGCGGTAGAGCGTGTTGATGACGGTGGCGTGCAGCTTGACCCAGTGCCGCTCCCTCACCATGAGCCCCGACGCCACGAAGTGCTCCACCAGGCGGTCGGCCAGCCGCTGCAGCCTGCCCACACAAAGACAAAGCTCCCCCGTGTAGCCCACGCAGCCCGCTGGGGCAAGCGCTCTTAGCCGGCGCGACGGGCGTGTCCTTGCGTGCGTGTATGTGTGTGCGTGTGCATGTATGTGTGTGCGTGTGCATGTATGTGTGTGCGTGTGCATGTATGTGTGTGCGTGTGCATGTATGTGTGTGTGTGTGTGCATGTATGTGTGTGCGTGTCCATGCATGTATGTGTGTGCGTGTCCATGCGTGTGTGTGCCTGCGTGCGTGTGTCTGCATGTGTGTGTCTGTGTGATGCGTGCGTGTGTCTGTGTGTGTCTGCGTGTGTGCGTGCGTGCGTGTCTGTGTGTGTGCGTGCGTGCGTGTGTCTGCGTGTGTGTGCGTGTGTGTGTGTGTGTGTCTGTCTGCGTGTGTGTGTGTCTGCGTGTGTGTGCGTGTGCGTGCGTGTGCGTGCGTGTGTGTGTCTGCGTGTGTGTGTGTGCGTGTGTGTCTGCGTGTGTGTGTGTGCGTGCGTGCGTGTGTCTGTGTGTGTGCGTGTGTGTGCATGTGTGCGTCTGCGTGTGTGTGTGTGTCTGTGTGTGTGTGTCTGCGTGTGTGTGTGCGTGCGTGTGTGTGTGTGTGCGTGTGCGTGTGTGTGTGAGTGTGTGTGCGTGTGTGTGCGTGCGTGTGTGTGTGAGTGTGTGTGAGTGTGTGTGCGCGTGCGTGTGTGTGCGTGCGTGTGTGTGTGAGTGTGTGTGTGCGTGTGTGTGTGTCTGCGTGTGTGTGAGTGCGCGAGGCTCTGACCGGTCGCCGTGCGAGTGGATCTGTGCGTAGAGGACGTCCACCGTGGCCGGGTCGTCGTTCATCAACTCCAAACCGCGCAGGGCGACGTGCAGCGGCGCCTCGCCAGCACCTCTCTGTGCACGCAGCAGCAGCGGCGGCAGTAGCAGCAGCAGTAGCAGCAGCAGCAGTATTAGCAGCAGCAGTAGTAGCAGTAGCAGCAGCAGTAGTAGCAGTAGCAGCAGCAGCAGTAGCAGCAGCAGCAGTAGTAGCAGTAGCAGCAGCAGTGCAGCAGCAGCAGTAGCAGCAGCAGTAGTAGCAGTAGCAGCAGCAGTAGCAGTAGCAGCAGCAGCAGCAGCAGCAGTAGCAGCAGCAGCGGGGCGAGTGGAGATTAGTCCACACACTTTGCCAACACGCACACACACGTGTGTGTGTGTGTGCGTGTCGGAAGCGGTAGTGTCTAGGTGAGCGCTACGCTGCGCTACGGACCCGGCGACACAGGTTCCATTCCGCTCATGGCAAACATCAGTGACGATTATCTGAGCCGGTCCTGGGCCTCCCTAGGTCGACTTAGCCTAAAATGAGTAGCTGGTGCGGCGTGTGAGTGAGTGTGTAAGTGAGTGTGTGCGTGAGTGTGTGTGAGTGTGCGTGAGTGTGCGTACGAGAGTGTGAGTGAGTGTGTGCGTGAGTGTGAGTGTGTGTGAGTGAGTGTGTGTATGTGTGTGTGAGTGTGAGTGGTGCTCACCGCACGACGGAGCTAGCGGCCTGTAGCAGCTGCTGCGCTGCTTGTACCTCGCCGGCGCTCAGCAGCACCAGCGTGCCCAGCGTCACGTGTGTGTGTGAGTGTGTGAGTGTGTCTGTGCTCACCGCACGACGGCGCTAGCGGCCTGTAGCAGCTGCTGCGCTGCCTGCACCTCGCCGGCGCTGAGCAGCACCAGCGTGCCCAGCGTCAGGTGCAGGCGGCACGGCGACTGGAACATGGAGACGTGGAAGCCCTCGCTCTGGCGACGGCAACAACGTCAACAACGTCAACAACGTCAACAACGTCAACATCGACGTCAACAACGTCAACAACGTCAACAACAACGTCGTCAATAACGTCAACAACATTAACATCATCATCGTCAACATCATTAACATCATCGTCATCAACGTCGTCAACATCGTCAACATCAACATCGTCAACATCGTCAACATCATCAACATCGTCAACATCATTAACATCATTAACGTCAACGTCATCAACGTCATCAACAACGTCAACAACGTCAACATCGTCAACGTCAACATCGTCAACGTCATTAACATCATCAACGTCAACATCGTCAACATCATTAACATCAACATCATCAACGTCATCAACAACATCATTAACATCAACGTCAACATCGTCAACGTCATCAACAGTCAACATCGTCAACATCGTCAACGTCATCAACAACGTCAACAACGTCAACATCGTCAACATCGTCAACGTCATCAACATCGTCAACGTCAACATCATCTTCTTGGTTCTTTCGGTAAAGTCACGTAGAAGGGAAATAATAAAATATTAAAAATAGAACATCATAAAATACAATACAATGTGTTCAACCACAACAACACTGTGTTCAACCACCGCCACCACCACTGAGATGTAGGAGGTAAAGGAGGTGCAGGAGATGGAGGTGGTGGTGTTTGGAGGAGGTGTGGATGGAGGTAGAGATGGAGGAGGAGGAGATGGAGGAGATGGAGGAGATGAGGGTGGTGGTGGGTTTGGAGGAGGTGTGGATGGAGGTAGAGATGGAGGTGGTGGAGGAGATGGAAGAGATGGAGGAGATGAGGGTGGTGGTGGGTTTGGAGGAGGTGTGGATGGAGGTAGAGATGGAGGTGGTGGAGGAGATGGAAGAGATGGAGGAGATGAGGGTGGTGGTGGGTTTGGAGGAGGTGCGGATGGAGGTAGAGATGGAGGAGGAGGAGATGGAGGAGGAGGTGCTGCAGCAGCAGCAGGAGATGACGATGACGATGAGACCGGCCTGTGCGCTCAGCGGGACCCGCCGGCAACGCGTCGTCAGAGGCCCGAATCCAGCAGCGGATACACCACGGCGGCGGGGGGGTGTGCGGGTGGTGGTGGTGGTGTTGGGTGTGTGGGGTGGTGGTGGTGGTGTTGTTGGTAGTGTTGGTAGTGGTGGTGTTGGTGTTGGGTGTGCGTGATGTTGTTGGTGGTGTGGGGTGTGGGGTGGTGGTGGTGTTGGGTGTGCGTGGTGGTGTTGGTGTTGGGCGTGCGTGGTGTTGTTGGTGTTGTTGATATTGGTGGTGGTGGTGTTGGTGGTGTTGGTGTTGGCGGTCACGGCTCACCCGCGTGCCGGCCCCGGTGCTGACGGCCTTGTGCCACTCGCCCAGCCGCTGTGCGAGTGGCCCCTGGGCTCCCAGCGGCAGGCCCACAAAGTGAGTCCAGGGCTCGTGCTCGCGCACCCCGCTCACCAGCAGCTCCACGCGGGAGCACGCGGAGAGCACGCTGGCGCGAGACTGCCCGCACACCACTGCACACGCGCACAGTACACACAGAGTACACACAGTACACACACAGTACACGCGGAGAGCACGCTGGCGCGAGACTGCCCGCACACCACTGCACACGCGCACAGTACACACAGAGTACACACAGTACACACACAGTACACGCGGAGAGCACGCTGGCGCGAGACTGCCCGCACACCACTGCACACGCGCACAGTACACACAGAGTACACACAGTACACACACAGTACACGCGGAGAGCACGCTGGCGCGAGACTGCCCGCACACCACTGCACACGCGCACAGTACACACAGAGTACACACAGTACACACACAGTACACGCGGAGAGCACGCTGGCGCGAGACTGCCCACACACCACTGCACATGCGCACAGTACACACAGAGTACACACAGTACACACACAGTACACGCGGAGAGCACGCTGGCGCGAGACTGCCCGCACACCACTGCGCACGCGCAGAGTACCGAGTACACGCGCAGAGTACACGCAGTACATGCAGAGTACACGCAGAGTACACGCACAGTGCACGCGCAGAGTACACGCAGAGTACACACACAGTACACACAGAGTACACGCAGAGTACACGCAGTACACGCAGAGTACACGCAGAGTACACACACAGTACACGCAGAGTACACGCAGAGTACACGCACAGTGCACGCGCAGAGTACACGCACAACACACACATGACACACACACACACAGAGACACACACACACACGACACACACACGGCACACACACGACACACACACACAGAGACACACACACACGACACACACACACAGAGACACACACACACGACACACACACACGACACACGACACACACATGACACACACATGACACCCACCCACGGGCCCCTCTGTGCCCAGGCGGGGGATGGTGACGCTGCACCGCGTGTCCGACTCCAGCCTCCGCTTCGTCTCCCCCTTCCTGCCGATGACGTACCTGGCACGTCGTCATCACCACCACGTCATCATTATGACGTCATTATCCACACGTCATCATTATGACGTCATCATCCACACGTCATCATGACGTCATCATCACCACGTCATCATGACGTCGTCACGTCTTCATGACGTCATCACCACGTCATCATCATCACTACGTCATCATCACCGTCATCACCACCGTCATCACCACGTCATCATCACCTCGTCATCATCACCACGTCATCATCATCATCATCACCACGTCATCATCATCATCACCTCGTCATCATAACCACGTCATCATCATCATCATCACCTCGTCATCATCACCACGTCATCATCATCATCATCACCACGTCATCATCACCACCACCAGCAGGGTGTCTGTGGTAGTGCAGGGTGTCTGTGGTAGTGCAGGGTGTCTGTGGTAGTGCAGGGTGTCTGTGGTAGTGCAGGGTGTGTGCGTCATCTCCGCTCACTTGAAGAAGGCGCTGGGCATGTGGAGGCTGCAGCGGTATCCCCGCTCCGTGCGCTCCAGCGCCAGCGCCGCGCCCGGCTCCTCACCCTGCCGTCCGTCGCCTGGATCGTCACCACGACGCACAGGGCCGCAGCGTTAGCGCCGTCCGGGTGAAGAGTTCCTAGCAGAGGTCGCAACCGGGTACCGATACCCGTACCCTACCCATACCCGGCTGCCCGTACCCAGCCGGGTACGTGTACCCGTTTGCAACCCTGGTGCGGCCGGGTACGGGTAGGCCGTGAGTCACTGGTGAGTCACCGTTTGTCACTCATTTCCCAACGTCTTGTCTCTTCTCACAATTCAAGTTCCTAGAATCAACCCACCCGCGCCTGCAACGTGGCTTCATCCCAGAGGTCGCAATCGGTACTCGTACCCGTACCCTACCCGTACCCGGCTGGGTACGGGTAGCTGGGTATCGGGTATGGGTAGGGTACAGGTACCCGGCCGGGTAAGGGTACCCGTTTGCGACCCTGGTGCGGCCGGGTACGGGTAAGGAATCAAAACCCGTTTGCGACCTCTGGTTCCGAGGGTTGGCGCCTACAGCTCCTCCCGCACAACACCACATCGTGGCCAGGATGTTTTGTCGAAGATAAATCATCGAAACGCAAATTAAAAAAACGGTGTTAGACCAGAGGACGCCAAGAGGCGCACACAGCACAAAGACAACGCCGCTATCAGAGGATGAGAGCTCGGGGTGAGCCGCTACATCATGGGACCTCCTTTGCCAACGCCCAAGTATGAGAAGAGGTTTTCCCCTTTTGTTGGCGTCCTCTGATCTAACGCCGTTTGAGACTCGGCTCCAAAGAAAGCCGCCTCTGGTGTGGACCAATCAGTTTCAAAGACAATGCCATCATATTACCAGAATGGTTTTGTTTGCATTCTGACCGCAAGCATTGTGGTTAATGTGATTCCTTGTAAAAGGTCTCAGTTTGGTGTTTTAGCATCTCAAAACAGCTGTTTTGTTGACAGAAAAAAGGGGAAAACCGATTCTCATATTTTGGTACCGGCAAAGGAGGTCCCATGATGTAGCCACACACCGCTCAACCCCATGGTCTACCCCGCATTCTTGTCACGGGGAAATTGAGTTTTCAGGGCCATGCGGCGCACAGCCGTTTCAACACGGGCAGCAATAAGATCTTTAAAAACTTTTTTAAAACACGCTTTAATGAAATGTACCGTACATGTAATGGCAGGACTCCACGACTCCAGGAAGTGGCCCCGAAGTTTGCCACGACGTAAGGAGCCGTGGGCAATTACAGCCAACGTCAGTTGAGCGTGGACAATTAGACCCAAGCCGAAACATAACATGTAAAAATGATTGCTTAAAAATATAAATTTTTACTTTTAATGATAGAATATAATACTGTCATCAGTATGACATAAGTATACCCAAGTTGCAGTCGATACCACATTGGGAAGTGGGTTAAAATTGAGTTACAAGATTTGAGGATACATATTCTTAGGTTTTTTCGGTAAAGTCACGTAGGTAAAACATTAAAATAAAAGTAAAATAAAATTAAAATTCCGACGTTTCGGAGGCAACACAAACGTCGTGATTTTTATTTTATTTTACTTTGATTAATTTTAACGTTTTACCTACGTGACTTTACCGAAAAAACCTAAGAATATTAATCCTTGCAGTCACTAAAGCTTCAAATCTAGAATTTGAGGATACGACAGACTGAACGAGTTAAATAAAGGCGTGCAATAAAAACTGCGTCTACTTGTTTGCGTTTCTCCCTTGCGACGGGACTTTGTAGGCCTACCGGACGTACGGGCGACAGGTTTGTTCGTATCTCTGAAAGTCCCTGCGTCGCTGCGCCGTAGGGCAGAGGTCGCAACCGGGTACCCGATACCCGTACCCTACCCGATACCCGGCTACCCGGCCGGGTACGGGTAGCCGTTTGCGAACCTGGTGCGGCCGGGTACGGGTACGGGTAGGCCGTGAGTCACTGGTGAGTCACCGTTTGTCACTCATTTCCCAACATCTTGTCTCTTCTCACAATTCAAGTTCCTAGAATCAACCCACCCGCGCCTGCAACATGGCTTCATCCCAGAGGTCGCAACCGGGTACCCGATACCCGTACCCTACCCGTACCCGGCCGGGTACGGGTACGGCCGGGTACGGGTACCCGTTTGCGACCCTGGTGCGGCCGGGTTCGGGTACGGGTAAGCCGTGAGTCACTGGTGAGTAACCGTTTGTCACTCATTTCCCAACGTCTTGTCTCTTCTCACAATTCAAGTTCCTAGAATCAACCCACCCGCGCCTGCAACATGGCTTCATCCCAGAGGTCGCAATCGGGTCCCTGATACCCGTACCCAGCCGGGTACGGGTAGGGTACGGGTACGGCCGGGTACGGGTACCCGTTTGCGACCCTGGTGCGGCCGGGTACGGGTAAGGAATCAAAACCCGTTTGCGACCTCTGCCGTAGGGCTAAGTGCTGTCGGGGCAGGCAGTCGGGAGTCAGCAGCTATTCCCGTAGTGCAGGAGGAGCGCTCGGGGCTGTGGAGTGGAAGGATCCTCACCGTCCGCGGCGCCCTCCTCCTCCTCCTCGCCCTCCACCTCCTCGCCCCCCACCACCTCCTCCTCCTCCTCCTCGTAACCCCCGGGGTAGAGATCGGGCTCCCGCACGGGTTCAGGCGGTACACACGCCCTCCCAAGCGCAGCAGCGGGGGTCGCAGCACGTCCATCGAGACCTGCGGCAGAGACACGGGGACACGGAGACACGGGGGCTCAGAGACAGGGAGACAGAGACACAGAGACACGGGGACACGGAGACACGGGGACACGGAGACACGGGGACACGGGGGCTCAGAGACATGGGGAGACAGAGACACGGGGACTCAGAGACACGGAGACACGGGGAATCAGAGACACGGGGACACTGGGAGACAGAGACTCAGAGACACGGGGAGACAGAGACACGGGGACACGGAGACACGGGGACTCGGAGACACCGAGACACTGAGATACTGGGACACTGGGACACGAGGACACGGGGACACAGGGAGACAGAGACACTGGGACACTGGGACACGGGGACACGGAAACACTGAGACACAGAAACACAGAGACACAGAGACACAGACACGGGGAGACACAGAGACACAGAGACAGACAGAGACACAGAGAGAGACACTGAGACACGGGGAGACAGAGACACAGAGAGACACAGAGACACGGAGAGACACGGAGAGGGAGGAGACAGAGACACGGGGACAGAGACACTGAGACACGGAGACATGGGGACACAGAGACACGGAGACACGGAGACACAGAGACACAGAGACACGGGGGCTGAGAGACACGGGGAAACAGAGACACGGGGACACAGACACGGGGAGACAGAGACACGTGTAACACCGCCCCCCCCCACCTCTTTTCCACTGGCACATCTGAGCCGCGCCAGTGTACCGGTGCTGCGGTGGCTAGGTTGACTACCTCGCCTGGTCTACAGGTCGTGGGTTCGATCCCGACCCTAACGACGCCTGCTGTTGTATATTTGGAGTTTGCGTGTCTCTCTCTCCATCATCATCATCACGGTGGCTATGATATGTTGACTACCTTGCCTGGTATATAGGAGGTCGTGGGTTCGATCCCGACCCTAACGACGCCTGCTGTTGTATATTTGGAGTTTGCGTGTCTCTCTCATCATCATCATCACGGTGGCTATGAGATGTTAACTACCTCGCCTGGTAGGCAGGAGGTCGTGGGTTCGATCCCAACCCTGACGATGCCTGCTGCTGCTGTGTATTTGGAGTTTACGTTTCACTGTCCCATCCGTGGTCGCGTGAAATCGTCTCAGGGTCCTCTGGGAATTTTCCCCTCCACATTTTAGAATTGACATTGTCACGCGTTCAGCTGGTATTGGGCCGGTATCGAAATCAAGCTGTCGTTTGGGGCCGTCCATAAATGACGTCACGCGATTTTGGACGATTTTTGACCTCCCCCTCCCCCCCTTCGTTACACGGCGTCACAAAAAGTTAGACCCCCCCCCGTCAAATGACGTCACAAAGCTCTGCCCCCCCAAAAAAAAAACATGCTTCAAATCGCTTTAAACTATTGTCATTGTAGTGCGTATTTAATGTGGCGCTGCACTCTGATGTTTTTGGAGAAAACATTTATTACAAAGTCTATTTAATTTAGTAGAACGTGTTGTCTATATTTATTTATTAAAGTTGCGCATTTTGATGTAACATCACATTTCTCACACCCCCCCTCGTCACACATCGTCACAAATGTCTGACCCCCCCCCCCAGGTGCGTGACGTCATTTATGGACGGCCCCATAGCCCCACGGTGTCCTCTGAATAAGTATAACCAGTAAAAACAAAGTTTTTCACTATAAATCCTTTATATGCGTGGCATTGGTTTTCGGGCGGCTAGAGTCCTCTCGTCCTCTGGCTTGAGATGGCTGCCACCTATGGGTCAGATGATTGCCTGCCACCATTAAGCAATTGGTAATTAATTAGATTTGTTTTTTTCCTAAAAGTGTAAAAATTTGGAGAAAAAAATTTTCACGGAAATAAATTGTCTCGCACAACGAGTCTGTGTGCAAAATGTCAGCTCGATTGGATCACGGGAAGTGGGTTAAAAAACGACCGAAAGATTTGCACGGTCGTAAGCAAGCAAGCGAACTTAATATAAAGGATTTAAAAAAAATAAAAATCTCTACATCAGCTCAATGCGCCTTGCCTGGTACAATAAAGAGTTTAAGTTGAGTTTGACTAAAGCATTGGTCATGCTGGTATGATTGACGTATAAACACATTGTCCTCCTGCGGAGGGAGCTGGTAGGAACGTCGGGTTGCTCGGTCAATGGCCTGCAGGGTCAACGGCGGCGTGGTGTATTCCGCAAATATGGCCGACTGTGAGGGCGGGCACAAGCCGGCGTGAGTAGGTTAAACGTTGAGTTTTATAAGGGCACCACGGGGTGACCAGCCCCTCCCCACCCAGCCCCACCCCTCCCACCCAGCCCCACCTTCCCCACCCAGCCCCTCCCCACCCTCCCCACCCAGCCCCACCCCTCCCACCCCTCCCCTATCCACCCAGCCCAAACCCACCCCTCCCATTTTTGGATGCACGACGGACGGACACAATAATCCCCTGTGGGCTGGTGTAACCAGGAGGTTCCTACCATCTTGGTTCTTTCGGTAAAGTCACGTAGAAGGGAAATAATAAAAATAAAACAATGAAATATAATAAAATACAATTCTCACGACGTTTCGGCCACAACGCAAGCAGCCGTCCTCAGGTGAAGAACAGGTCTGTCGGGAAGACAGCGTCTGAATTCAGACCTACTCTTTGCTCATTCAGACGCTGTCTTTCCGACAGACCTGTTCTTCACCTGAGGACGGCTGCTTGCGTTGTGGCCGAAACGTCGTGAGAATTATTTAAATGTTTTATTTATATTACTTTATTATTTCCCTTCTACGTGACTTTACCGAAAGAACCAAGAAGATTAATCCCTGCAGTCACGAAAGCTTTAAATCAAAGGTTCCTACCAGTATTAATTACAGGTGCTATAGGCTAAGGGGCTACGCGTTGGTGGGCATCAGAGGGCAGCGCAACCGAGAGTTGTCCTGTACTTCTGTGCTCCCCCAACACAGTGCGGTGACGAATGGCCACAGCACCCCAAACCGCGAGCCAGCAGTGGATAGACCACGGCTGGTGACGATGAGCAGTTACTGCGCAGTAGCAGCAGTAGTAGTAGTACTCACTACGTACTATGGTGCAGTCACTTATCCGCCCCAGGAGGGGTTGATGGTGATGATGGGTCGAGAGGACCAAAGCCTTCGCACCGATTAGTGATCGTCATCCGATACCCACCCAGCCCCCCCCCCACCTAGCCCCCCCCCACCTAGCCCCCCCCACCCAGCCCCCCCCACCCAGCCCCCCCCCACCTAGCCCCCCCCACCTAGCCCCCCCCCCCCACCTAGNCCCCCCCCCCCACCTAGNCCCCCCCCCCCACCTAGCCACCTAGCCCCCCCACCCACTCCCCTAGCCCCCCCACCTAGCCCCCCCCACCCCAGCCCCCCCCCACCCAGCCCCCCCCACCCAGCCCCCCCCCACCTAGCCACCTAGCCCCCCACCCAGCCCCCCCTTCATCCACCTAGCCCCATAGCCCTCCCCCCAGCCCCGAACCCCCCACCCACCCACCGAGCCAAGTGCTGCCCGCGCGCAAGGGACGCCGGGACGATTGTCCCGTGATGCCTCGCGCGCGCTCTCTCGCCTCTGGCCACGTGGCCCGCGGAGAAGCCTAAGGAACGCGCAGGTCGGAAGCCGGAAACGCGTCACGGGCCGTCACGCGCATGTGCTTGTGGGCCGTCCGTAAATGACGTCACGCAATTTTGTACGATTTTTGACCCCCCCCTCAAGTATGACGTCACAAAGCTCTGCCCCCCTCAAGTATGACGTCACAAAGCTCTGCCCCCCCCAAAAAAAAAAAACATGCTTCAAATCGCTTTAAATTATTGTTATTGTAGCGCGTGTTTAATATGGCGCTGAACTCTGATGTTGTAGGAGAAAACATTTATTTAAAAGTCTATTTAATTAAGTAGAACTGCAGGAATTCATCTTCTTGGTTCTTTCGGTAAAGTCATCACGTAGAAAGGAAATAATAAATTAATGAAAATAAAACATATTCATTATATTCTTTTATTTTATGTGTTATGTTTATTATTTTATTATTTATTAAAGTTGCGCATTTTGATGTGACGTCACATTTCTCCCCCCCCATTTTCGTCACGAATGTCTGACCCCCCCCCCCGTAGGTGCGTTACGTCATTTATGGACGGCCCTTTAGGTTAATGTTAGTTTACATTATTAATAAGTAATATTTCTTATTTTATTATTAATTTTAACTATTATATCGTTTGTAAAGTAGTATATTAATATTCTTGGTTCTTTCGGTAAAGTGACGTAGAAGGGAAATAATAAAATAATAAAACATAATAAAATACAATTCTCACGACGTTTCGGCCACAACGCAAGCAGCCGTCCTCAGGTGAAGAACAGCGTCTGTCGGGAAGACAGCGTCTGAATATTAATGTATAATATTAATAATACACTATTATGAATATATATATAATTTTTATACGGCGTTGCCCGGGGGAAAAATATATTTTAAAACTTCTCAAAACCTAAAAAACACAACATATACAAATGAAAATAAAACTTTGATCATTAGCTCATCAATTAAAATAAAATCCAACACGCGGTGCAGAAAAAAAAACTTACGCTCGCGCGCCACGATTCGATTCTTTAAATCGAGCAAAGGAATCGAAGTTGTAGATTTCTTTAGAATCGCCCTATTCCCGTGTAATCGATACCACAAACGCTCACCAGATATCGATTCTCGCCATGGTGATTCCCCACCCACCCCCAAATACAAAAAGTCTATTTTTATAATGTTGCATGGTGTACAGTCTGGAAAGTACCCGCATGGCAAATTTCAAGTCTGTTGCATGTCGGGAAGTATGCTAAACATTTCCAACAGACACACACATTCACACATTTCCCTTCTATAGATATAGATGAAGGTTTATGGGTTAGATCGCGTTATTTATAAATGTGTCGTAATTACCCCTCCACCATCCGACACAGCCAATTAGTAAGGGATTTGGCACGTAACCAAACGCCAAATAGTTACTAGTAGTGTGTAGTGTGGTGTGTAATGTTATGTGTAGTGTGGTGTGGTGTGTAGTGTGGTGTGTAGTGTATAGTGTAGTGTGTAGTGTAGTGTATAGTGTAGTGTGGTGTGTAGTGTGGTGTGTAGTGTATAGTGTAGTGTATAGTGTAGTGTGGTGTGTAGTGTGGTGTGTAGTGTGGTGTGTAGTGTGGTGTGTAGTGTGTAGTGTAGTGTATAGTGTAGTGTATAGTGTAGTGTATAGTGTCGTGTGGCGTGTAGTGTTATGTGTAGTGTATAGTGTAGTGTGGTGTGTAGTGTGGTGTGTAGTGTGGTGTGTAGTGTATAGTGTAGTGTATAGTGTAGTGTGTAGTGTGGTGTGTAATGTTATGTGTAGTGTATAGTGTAGTGTGTAGTGTGGTGTGTAATGTTATGTATAGTGTAGTGTATAGTGTAGTGTGGTGTGTAATGTTATATGTAGTGTATAGTGTAGTGTGGTGTGTAGTGTGGTGTGTAGTGTATAGTGTAGTGTTGTGTGGTGTGTAATGTTATGTGTAGTGTATAGTGTAGTGTACTACATCAACCCACTGTTGTGTTGGAGAGCAAATCCACAACATTTACAATTTGAGTAGTACGACGTTTCGCTGGTAATTACATCCAGCATCAGGCGATTTGGCAGAATATTATGAAAAAATATAGAAAAAAAATCTACAAAATTTTCAATATATGCAACAAAAAGTATTTTAAAAAATATTTTTAAATAATATGTAAAAAATTATTACCGTAAATAAATCGGGGTCGATTAATCCGGGGTCACAATACATACTCCCCGTGCCCTGAAATCACTCAATCCGGGACGAGAACACCACCTCTAGAATGGAAACATTCCCATGTTCGTCCACTTCACAAAGGGGGCCCCCTAAAGATGATCCAAATAACTACCGACCTAAATTTCTATTTAAAGCTTTCGTGACTGCAGGGATTCATCTTCTTGGTTCTTTCGGTAAAGTCACGTAGAAGGGAAATAATAAATAATAAAAATAAAACATAATAAAATAATTCTCACGACGTTTCGGCCACAACGCAAGCAGCCGCCTCAGGTGAAGAACAGGTCTGTCGATAAGACTGAATGAAACACCCCAGGTTTGGAACATCTATTTAAGCTGGCATCGTGTATAAATCAGCCCCCAGTACTGTACTGAAGAAGATTGACTCAATTTATCACTCGGCCTTAAGATTTGCATTGAACTGCCCATATAGGACTCACCGCTGTGATCTCTACATTGGGTCAAACTCAACATTTCTTAATGTTCGACGGCTTGTGCATCAGATGTTATTTATTCATGATGTACTTACACAAAAATCCGCAGACTACCTGCTGGATCTCCTCTCTGTTTCGAAGAACAAATGTGACCTAAAGTCTTCGCTCATTTACCAGCTTCACATTCCTTATTGAAGCACAAATACTGGAGGAAGGGCCTTTGCTATTGATGCCCCCAGGGTCTGGAATGCTATTGCCAATAAACTTGGATCACGATCTGTGAGATCTTCACTCAAAACTGATCTAGAGTCGCGTAGAATGGAAATAATAAAATAATAAAACATACAAAAATAATTATTTTATAAATAACAAAAATAAAACATACTAAAATAATTATTTTATGATGTTTTATTTTTATTATTTTATTATTTCCATTCTACGTGACTTTACCGAAAGGACCAAGAAAATGAATCCCTGCAGTCACGAAAGCTTTAAATCGAAATTTGATCTAGAGGAGTTGTACACCCCTAACTGTCACTGCTATTCAGAATGGCCTGAAATCAAAAGCCTCGCTCCGGATGACCGCTGCAGAGTATGATCTTGTGTTTTGATTTAGTGTGCTGATCTTAAAGGTGCATTGAAAATGTTGTATACTGCTACTGATACTCCTGCTGTTATGGAGTGACTCATGCAGCCAGCTATGGCTGCAAAGTTTGGTCGTAAATGTATGTCTTTTATTGTCAAATTTAAATCACAGTTCCTATGATCACTGTTTCATTGCTTTTATAGCTTTATTTTGGTGATTTCGAAAAGTTTTGGTCTAGCCATGTTGTTTGTTGTAGTACAGAGTTCGACTAAAACTTTAATCTAAATTGTCTTATGGTTGTTATTGTTTGACTCGCATCCCACTGGGATTTTTGCACACAGCGTTGATACACGGTGCTTTTTCTGGAAGACTTTGATGTTTTTTTCCTGGATTTTTCTGTTTGCGTGTAGTCACTTTATTATGTTTTATTTCTATTACTTTATTGTTTCCCTTCTACGTGACTTTACCGAAAGAACCAAGAAGATGAATCCCTGCAGTCACGAAAGCTTTACATCGTCACTTTAAGATGTTTTTTTTTATCATTTATATTAAGTTCACTTGCTTGCGTGCTTGCGTGCTTGCTTACGGCCGCGCAAATCTTTCGGTCGTTTTTTAACCCACTTCCACTGTTTAGGGATTTTTTTAAAAATATTTAATTACCAATTGCTTAATGGTGGCAGACAATCATCTGACCCATAGGTGGCAGCCATCTCAAGCCAGAGGACGAGAGGACTCTAACCGCCCGTTTCATGATGACGCAAATGTTGACTAACCACATGGCATGAAACCGATGCCACGCATATAAAGGATTTATAGTGAAAAACTTTGTTTTACGGGTTAATTATTTCTTGTTTGTTGCGGTTGCACCCGATTCAAGAGCCGAATGGCTCACAGGGCTCTACCTAATACATGAACTGAACTGCTGCTCGCTACTGTCTTTTCTTGGAACTATCTTTTCTTGGATTTTCTGTTTGCACTCAGTCACATATTCACTTTAAGATGTTTTCTTGTTCATGTTTTTGTTTTTAAATCCTTTATATTAAGTTCGCTTGCTTGCTTGCGTGCTTGCGTGCTTGCTTACGACCGTGCAAATCTTTCGGTCGTTTTTTAACCCACTTCCCGTGATCCAATCGAGCTGACATTTTGCGCACAGACTCGTTGTGCACGGTTTAGGGAAAACAAATTAAATATTTAATTACCAATTGCTTAATACTGGCAGACAATCATCTGACCCATAGGTGGAAGCCATCTCAAGCCAGAGGACGAGAGGACTCTAGCCGCCACGCATATAAAGGATTTATAGTGAAGAACTTTGTTTTTACGGGTTATACTTATTTATTTGTTTCGGTTGCACCCGATTCAAGAGCCGAATGGCTCACAGGGCTACACCAAATACATGAACTTGAAACTTGAACAACTCACGGCACTTGCTCCGACAGAAAAGCCACACTGGGGTGAGGGATGGGAGATCTTTGTCTTCGAAAGAAAAATCACATCCGAGGTGCAGTGCCAGATTGTCCTAGCAGCACACGTAGCTACACACGCTACTGGCCCCGCTATCAATTCCGGTCCAGTGATTCTGCACTTGCTCTATTACTACAGTACTACACCGCCTTCGACTTTGACGAACGACCGGGTGTTTAAGGTGAGCGATTTGTCTTGTTATCTGGCTGCATAGAAAATGAAAAAATACAGCTACTTTACTGTGCAACTTAAACATTCGTGTGTTTTAATATGTTTTTATTGAGGCCCCCTTTATAACATTTGCTACAGGCCCCGCACTAGCTTGATCCCGCACTGCCGAGGCGACGTTTCGGGAAGGGTCCCTCCTTCGTGGCACGAGCTGGGGAGCCCAACCTGTGCCACGATGAAGGGGCATTGCCCGAAACGTCGTCCACGAAACATCGTCGCTTAGTTTTTTGTTCCATCCTCGTACCATGGGTGTCCAGATCACCATGAAAGTTCAGTTTACTACGGGAGTCCATTTTACTGTGGAAGTTCACTTCACCGTGGGAGTCCAGTTCACCATGGAAAAACTAGTTTACCATGGAAGTCCAGTTCACCATGGGTGTCCAGTTCACCATGGGTGTCCAGTTCACCATGGAAAAACCAGTTCACCATGGGTGTCCAGTTCACCATGGGTGTCCAGTTCACCATGGAAAAACCAGTTCACCATGGGTGTCCAGTTCACCATGGGTGTCCAGTTCACCATGGAAAAACCAGTTCACCATGGGTGTCCAGTTCACCATGGGTGTCCAGTTCACCATGGAGAAACTAGTTTACCATGTGTGTCCAGTTTACCATGGGTGTCCAGTTCACCATGGAAATCCAATTTACCGTGGCAGTCTAGTTTACCGTGGAAGTTCACTTCACCATGGGAGTGCAGTTTACCATGGGAGTCCAGTTTACCATTAAAAGCTCAGTTTACCATGGGAGTCCAGTTTACCATTAAAAGTTCAGTTTACCATGGAAGTCCCCCACCCCACCCACCTCTCCTCATGCCCGGACGTGACATCACGCGCCAGCATCGATTCCGGATCTAACTAACTGGGCCCCACCGATTCCATCGCATTCGATTCCGCCGATCACTCAGCTCACGACGGACCCCCCCCCCCTCCGATTTAGAATCGATTCCCCGAAGCTTGCGAATCGATTCCATCTACCCCACTCCCTACCCCACTCCCCCCGGCGGTTAAAGCGACGCGTTGAATCGAATCGATTCCTTCCGCGTGAATCTACAACACGAAGCAGGAATCGATTCGAGCCCGCCTGGAAGCTTCGTCAACGTTGATGATCTCGCGAGGGAGAAAGGCGTCAGGGTTGTCGTCCGAAACGTCGGCTACCTCTCGATTCAATCTCGCCCCACAGCTGACCCCGTTTAGTTAATCACCTACCGTGTGTGTGCAGAGAGAGAGAGAGGAGGAGAGGAGATCGTTTGGGCAGCAGTTGTTGTTGTTGGCCTGGTAGCGCAGAGAGGGTGGTGGTGGTGTTAGTATCAGTATCAGTGTGGTGTAGTGGTGGTGTAGTAGTAGTAGTGGTGTAGTAGTAGTGGTGGTAGTGTAGTGTGTAGACTGGTGTAATAGTGGTGGTGGTGTAGTAGTGGTGTAGTGTGTAGACTGGTGTAGTGGTGTAGTTGTAGTAGTGGTGGTGGTGTAGTAGTGGTGTTGTAGTAGTGGTGGTGTAGTAGAGTATAGTTTAGTAGTGGTGGTGTAGTAGTGGTGGTGTAGTAGTAGTGGTGTAGTNGTGAGGTAGTANTGGTGTAGTAGTGNTGGTGGTAGTAGTAGCTGTAGTGTAGTAGTGGTGAGTGTAGTGGTGGTGGTGTAGTAGTGGTGTAGTGGTAGTGGTGGTGGTGTAGTAGTGGTGTAGTAGTGGTGGTGGTGGTGTAGTTGAGTGTAGACTGGTGGTGGTGTAGTAGTGTGGTGGTGTAGTGGTAGTGGTGTAGTAGTGGTGGTAGTGGTATGTGTAGTGGTGTAGTAGTGGTGTAGTGTGGTGTAGTGGTGTAGTAGTAGTAGTGGTGAGTAGTGGTAGTGGTGGTGTAGTAGTGGTGTAGGTGTAGGTGGTGTAGTAGGTGTAGTGGTGTAGTAGTAGTGGTGGTGGTGGTGTCAGGAGAGGCGATGGGAGACAACGACTGGACACGGTGACGGTGCTGAGGAAGCGAGGCTCCACGGCCGCGCAGAGCAAATCCAAAGCGGTAACAACAACACAACAACAACATCTACACAACAACAACACAACAGCTACACAACAATACAACAACAACAGCTACACAACAACAACACAACGACAGCATCTACACAGCAACAACAATAGCAACTACACAACAACACAACAGCAGCTACACAACAACAGCTACACAACAACAACTACACAACAACCACACAACAACTACACAACAACCACACAACTACACAACAGCTACACAACATCAACAGCTACACAACAACAACAGCTAGACAACAACAACACTACCACCACGACGACACCCAACAACTCTTACACTACACCAACAGTCACACTAACTACACGTGGTCCACATTTAGAATGAACACCCATCACCACCACGTGTTCAGAGGGTTTGGCTGCTGTTGTCAATGTCCACGTAATGATGATGATGGTGGTGGTGATAATGGTGGTGGTGGTGATGATGATTATGGTGGTGGTGGTGGTGGTGATGATGATGATGGTGGTGGTGATGATGATTATGGTGATGATGGTGGTGGTGATGATGGTGGTGGTGGTGATGATGATTATGGTGGTGGTGGTGGTGATGATGATGATGGTGGTGGTGATGATGGTGGTAGTGATGGTGGTGGTGATGATGATGATGGTAGTGATGGTGGTGGTGGTGATGATGATGGTGATGAAGCCACTTGCTCTGAGCTGCTATCATCTGTGATGGCCAGGTCAGGGTTCAGTGGGCCTATACACACACTACACCACTACTACAACTACACACACACTACACACACACTACACCACTACTACACTACACACACACTACACCACTACTACAGCTACACACACACTACACCACTACTACACTACACACACACTACACCACTACTACAACTACACACACACTACACCACTACTACAGCTACACACACACTACACCACTACTACACTACACACACACTACACCACTACTACAACTACACACACACTACACCACTACTACAACTACACACACTACACCACTACTACAACTACACACACTACACCACTACTACAACTACACACACTACACCACTACTACACTACACACACACACTACACCACTACTACAACTACACACACTACACCACTACTACACTACACACACACACTACACCACTACTACACTACACACACACTACACCACTACTACAACTACACACACACTACACACACACTACACCACTACTACACTACACACACACACTACACCACTACTACAACTACACACACACTACACCACTACTACAACTACACACACACTACACCACTACTACAACTACACACACACTACACCACTACTACAACTACACACACACTACACCACTACTACACTACACACACACACTACACCACTACTACAGCTACACACACACTACACCACTACTACAACTACACACACACTACACCACTACTACAACTACACACACTACACCACCACTACACTACACACACTACACCACTACTACAACTACACACACACTACACTACTACAACTACACACACACTACACACACACTACACCACTACTACAACTACACACACACTACACCACTACTACAGCTACACACACTACACCACTACTACAACTACACACACACTACACCACTACTACAGCTACACACACACTACACCACTACTACAGCTACACACACACTACACCACTACTACAACTACACACACACACCACTACTACACTACACACACACTACACCACTACTACACTACCACACACTACACACTACTACACTACACACACACTACACCACTACTACAGCTACACACACACTACACCACTACTACAGCTACACACACACTACACCACTACTACAAATACACACACACTACACCACTACTACAGCTACACACACACACCCACTAACACACACACTACACCACTACTACAACTACACACACACTACACACACACACTACACACACACTACACATTACAGCTACACACACACTACACCACTACTACACTACACACACACTACACCACTACTACAACTACACACACTACACCACTACTACACTACACACACACTACACCACTACTACAAATACACACACACTACACCACTACTACAGCTACACACACACTACACCACTACTACAACTACACACACTACACCACTACTACACTACACACACACACTACACCACTACTACAGCTACACACACACTACACACTACTACAGCTACACACACACTACACCACTACTACTAACTACACACACACTACACCACTACTACACTACACACACACACTACACCACTACTACAGCTACACACACACTACACCACTACTACAACTACACACACACACNACACCACTACTACACTACACACACACTACACCACGACTACAACTACACACACACTACACCACTACTACAACTACACACACACTACACCACTACTACAAATACACACACACTACACTACTACTACACTACACACACACTACACCACTACTACAACTACACACACTACACCACTACTACACTACACACACACTACACCACTACTACACTACACACACACTACACCACTACTACAACTACACACACTACACCACTACTACACTACACACACTACACCTACTACTACACACACTAACTACTACACTACACACACCACCACACTACACTACACACATACTACACCACTACTACACTACACACACACTACACCACTACACAACTACACACACACTACACTACTACTACACTACACACACACTACACCACTACTACAACTACACACACTACACCACTACTACAACTACACACACACACTACACCACACTACACTACACACACACACTACACCACTACTACAACTACACACACACACTACACCACTACTACAACTACACACACACACTACACCACTACACAACTACACACACACTACACCACTACTACAACTACACACACACACTACACCACTACTACACTACACAAACACTACACCACTACTACACTACACACACACTACACCACTACTACAACTACACACACACTACACACTACTACAACTACACACACACTACACACTACTACAACTACACACACACTACACTACTACTACACTACACACACACTACACACTACTACAACTACACACACACTACACCACTACTACAACTACACACACTACACCACTACTACAACTACACACACACTACACTACTACTACACTACACACACACTACACCACTACACTACACACACTACACCACTACTACACACACACTACACCACTACTACAACTACACACACACACTACACCACTACTACAACTACACACACACTACACCACTACTACACTACACACACACTACACCACTACTACACTACACACACACTACACCACTACACACTACACACACTACACCACTACTACACTACACACACACTACACCACTACACTACACACACTACACCACTACTACAACTACACACACACTACACCACTACTACACTACAACTACACACACACTACACCACTACTACACACACACTACACCACTACTACAACTACACACACACTACACCACTACTACAGCTACACACACACTACACCACTACTACACTACACACACACTACACCACTACTACAACTACACACACTACACCACTACTACACTACACACTACACCACTACTACACACACTACACCACTACTACACTACACACACACTACACCACTACTACAACTACACACACACTACACCACTACTACAACTACACACACTACACCACTACTACACTACACACACACTACACCACTACACTACACACACTACACCACTACTACACACACACTACACCACTACTACACTACACACACACTACACCACTACTACAGCTACACACACACTACACCACTACTACAACTACACACACACACTACACCACTACTACAACTACACACACTACACCACTACTACAACTACACACACACTACACCTACTACACACTACACACACTACACCACTACACTACACACACTACACCACTACTACAACTACACACACACTACACCACTACTACAACTACACACACACTACACCACTACTACACTACACACACTACACCACTACTACAACTACACACACACTACACACACACTACACCACTACTACACTACACACACACTACACCACTACTACAGCTACACACACACACACCACTACTACACTACACACACACTACACCACTACTACAACTACACACACACTACACCACTACTACAACTACACACACACTACACCACTACTACACTACACACACACTACACCACTACTACACTACACACACACTACACCACTACTACAACTACACACACACTACACCACTACTACAAACACACACTACACAACTACACACACACACACTACACCACTACTACAACTACACACACACTACACCACTACTACACTACACACACACTACACCACTACTACACTACACACACACTACACACACACTACACCACTACTACAACTACACACACACTACACACACACTACACCACTACTACACTACACACACACTACACCACTACTACAACTACACACACACTACACCACTACTACAAATACACACACACTACACCACTACTACAGCTACACACACACTACACCACTACTACACTACACACACACTACACCACTACTACACTACACACACACTACACCACTACTACACTACACACACACTACACCACTACTACAAATACACACACACTACACCACTACTACACTACACACACACTACACCACTACTACAGCTACACACACACTACACCACTACTACACTACACACACACTACACCACTACACCTACACACACACTACACCACTACTACAAATACACACACACTACACCACTACTACACTACACACACACTACACCACTACTACAACTACACACACACTACACACACACTACACCACTACTACACTACACACACACTACACCACTACTACACTACACACACACTACACCACTACTACAAATACACACACACTACACCACTACTACACTACACACACACTACACCACTACTACAACTACACACACACTACACCACTACTACAACTACACACACACTACACCACTACTACACTACACACACACTACACCACTACTACACTACACACACACTACACCACTACTACACTACACACACACTACACACACACTACACCACTACTACAGCTACACACACACTACACCACTACTACACTACACACACACTACACACACACTACACCACTACTACAGCTACACACACACTACACCACTACACCACTACTACACCACTACACCACTACTACAACTACACACACACTACACCACTACACACACACTACACCACTACTACAGCTACACACACACTACACCACTACTACAACTACACACACACTACACCACTACTACAGCTACACACACTACACCACTACTACACTACACACACTACACCACTACTACACACACTACACCACTACTACACTACACACACACTACACCACTACTACAACTACACACACACTACACCACTACTACAACTACACACACACACACTACACCACTACTACACTACACACACACTACACCACTACTACAACTACACACACACTACACCACTACTACACTACACACACACTACACCACTACTACAACTACACACACACTACACCACTACTACAGCTACACACACACACACTACACCACTACTACAACTACACACACACTACACCACTACTACAACTACACACACTACACCACTACTACAACTACACACACACACACACTACACCACTACTACACTACACACACTACACCACTACTACAACTACACACACTACACCACTACTACACTACACACACACTACTACAACTACACACACACACACTACACCACTACTACAACTACACACACACACACTACACCACTACTACAACTACACACACTACACACTACTACACTACACACACACTACTACAACTACACACACACACTACACCACTACTACACTACACACACTACACCACTACTACAACTACACACACTACACCACTACTACACTACACACACACTACTACAACTACACACACACTACACCACTACTACAACTATACACACACTACACTACACACGCACTACACCACTACTACACTACACACTACACCACCACCACCACAACAACAACAGTAGACCACCACTACAACTACGCCACAACCACAATGCTCACATACAAAACCACGTCTTGTCTGTGTGTGTTTCTCCCTCGTGATGAGGCTTCGCAGGATGATGAACTTTAGGATTTCTAGGGGTCACGGGGTGACCTGTAAGGTCTGAGTTGGTCTCTGGCGATGTTTCAATCGCTAGCAGAAGTGGTGATGTACTCGCTGCACTTGCCCCTAACCGCCTGTTGAAGGCTACACGGGGGAGCTTTGTCTTTGTACAGCACTGGAGGTCACAGCTGATGCAACCCTGGCCGTACTTAGCTACAGGGCGTGCCTGGGGGGGGGGGGTGGTGAGGGTGTGGTGTGTGTACGTGCCGTGTGTGTGTGTGTGTGGTGAGTGTGTTTGTGATGTGTGCTGTGTGTGTGTGGTGAGTGTGGTGAGTGTGTGTGTGATGTGTGGTGAGTGTGTGTACGTGNTGTGTGTGTGTGTGGTGAGTGTAAGTGTGCTGTGTGTGTGGTGAGTGTGTGTGTGTGTGGTGAGTGTGAGNGTGTGTGTGTGGTGAGTGTGCTGTGTGTGTGTGGTGAGTGTGAGTGTGGTGAGTGTAAGTGTGTGTGTGTGATGTGTGGTGAGTGTGTGTGTGTGTGGTGAGTGTGCTGTGTGTGTGTGTTTGATGTGTGGTGAGTGTAAGTGTGCTGTGTGTGTGGTGAGTGTGATGTGATTGTGTGTGATGTGTGGTGAGTGTAAGTGCGGTGTGATGTGAGTGTGGTGTGTGTGTGTGGTGAGCGTGTGGTGTGTTGAGCGTGTGGTGTGTGGTGAGTGTAAGTGTGGTGTGTGTGGTGTGTGTGGTGTGTGTGTGGTGTGTGTGGTGAGTGTAAGTGTGTGGTGAGTGTAAGTGTGCTGTGTGTGTGTGGTGTGTGTGTGGTGAGTGTAAGTGTGTGGTGAGTGTAAGTGTGCTGTGTGTGTGTGGTGAGTGTAAGTGTGCTGTGTGTGTGGTGAGTGTAAGTGTGCTGTGTGTGTGTGAGTGTAAGTGTGGTGAGTGTAAGTGTGCTGTGTGTGTGTGGTGAGTGTAAGTGTGCTGTGTGTGTGGTGAGTGTAAGTGTGCTGTGTGTGTGGTGAGTGTAAGTGTGGTGAGTGTAAGTGTGGTGAGTGTAAGTGTGCTGTGTGTGTGTGGTGAGTGTAAGTGTGCTGTGTGTGTGGTGAGTGTAAGTGTGCTGTGTGTGTGGTGAGTGTAAGTGTGGTGAGTGTAAGTGTGGTGAGTGTAACTGCTGTGTGTGTGATGCGTGTGGTGAGTGGTGAGTGTGGTGTGTTTATGTTTGTGGCGCATGGAGTGTTGTAGTTGGTTTTGTAAATCAGATCTCCTTTGTGACAGAGTACAACCAAGTTGCGTAGGCCGTCTTGTCACCCTACACAACATGGCCACCACCCTCCACAACGTGTCTTGTCACCCTACACAACATGGCCACCACCCTACACAACATGGCCACCACCCTACACAACATGGCCACCACCCTACACAACATAGCCACCACCCTACAACGTGTTTCCTCACCTTACACAATATGGCCACCACCCTACACAACATGGCCACCACCCTACACAACATGGCCACCACCCTACACAACATGGCCACCACCCTACACAACATGGCCACCAGCCTACACAACATGGCCACCACCCTACACAACATGGCCACCAACCTACACAACATGGCCACCACCCTACACAACATGGCGGGCCTGTTGTGATGTGGAGTGTTTCATCTGTGCGACGTGAGAGTTTGTGGCTGTGTCGTTTGTGTGCGTGCGTGGGACTTCTTTGCACCGTACGTAGCCAACTATCAGAGGTGCGGCGGATGGGACCGCAAACTCGGCACAGAGAAGCAGTTTTAAAGAAATTGAATTTTCATTGGAGATTTAAAGTGCATAGTGTGTTGTGTAGTGAGTGTGTAGGGTGTGTAGTGAGTGTTTAGGGTGTGTAGTGAGTGTTTAGGGTGGGTAGTGAGTGGTGAGTGTGGTGAGTGGTGAGTGTTGGTGAGTGAGTGTTGGTGANTGGTGAGTGGTGAGTGTTGGGTGAGTGTGTAGTGAGTGTGTGAATGTTTAGGGTGTGTAGTGTGTAGTGAGTGGTGAGTGTGTAGTGAGTTTTTAGGGTGTGTGGTGAGTGTTTAGTGAGTGTTTAGGGTGTGTAGTGAGTGTGTAGTGAGTGGTGAGTGTGTAGTGAGTGGTGAGTGAGTGGTGAGTGTGTAGTGAGTGTGTAGTGAATGTTTAGGGTGTGTAGTGTGTAGTGAATGTTTAGGGTGTGTAGTGTGTAGTGAGTGTGTATTGAGTGTTTAGGGTGTGTAGTGAGTGTTTAGTGAGTGTTTAGGGTGTGTAGTGAGTGTTTAGTGAGTGTTTAGGGTGTGTAGTGAGTGTTTAGTGAGTGTTTAGGGTGTGTAGTGAGTGTGTAGTGAGTGTTTAGGGTGTGTGTAGTGAGTGTGTAGTGAGTGTGTGTGTAGTGAGTGTGTAGTGAGTGTTTAGGGTGTGTAGTGTGTGTAGTGAGTGTGTAGTGAGTGTTTAGGGTGTGTAGTGTGTGTAGTGAGTGTGTAGTGAGTGTTTAGGGTGTGTAGTGAGTGTGTAGTGAGTGTTTAGGGTGTGTAGTGTGTGTAGTGAGTGTGTAGTGAGTGTTTAGGGTGTGTAGTGTGTGTAGTGAGTGTGTAGTGAGTGTTTAGGGTGAGTGGTGAGTGTGTAGTGAGTGTTTAGGGTGTGTAGTGTGTGTAGTGAGTGTTTAGGGTGTGTAGTGTGTGTAGTGAGTGTGTAGTGAGTGTTTAGGGTGAGTGGTGAGTGTGTAGTGAGTGTTTAGTGAGTGTTTAGGGTGTGTAGTGTGTGTAGTGAGTGTGTAGTGAGTGTTTAGGGTGAGTGGTGAGTGTGTAGTGAGTGTTTAGTGAGTGTTTAGGGTGTGTAGTGTGTGTAGTGAGTGTGTAGTGAGTGTTTAGGGTGAGTGGTGAGTGTGTAGTGAGTGTTTAGTGAGTGTTTAGGGTGTGTAGTGTGTGTAGTGAGTGTGTAGTGTGTGTAATGAGTGTGTAGTGAGTGTTTAGGGTGTGTAGTGTGTGTAGTGAGTGTGTAGTGTGTGTAGTGAGTGTGTAATGAGTGTGTAGTGAGTGTTTAGGGTGTGTAGTGTGTGTAGTGAGTGTGTAGTGAGTGTTTAGGGTGTGTAGTGTGTGTAGTGAGTGTGTAGTGTGTGTAGTGAGTGTTTAGGTGTGTAGTGTGTGTAGTGAGTGTGTAGTGAGTGTTTAGTGAGTGTTTAGGGTGTGTAGTGAGTGTTTAGTGAGTGTTTAGGGTGTGTAGTGAGTGTGTAGTGAGTGTTTAGGGTGTGGTAGTGTGTGTAGTGAGTGTGTAGTGAGTGTGTAGTGGTGTGTAGTGAGTGTTTAGTGAGTGTTTAGGGTGTGTAGTGAGTGTTTAGTGAGTGTTTAGGGTGTGTAGTGAGTGTTTAGTGAGTGTTTAGGGTGTGTAGTGTGTGTAGTGAGTGTGTAGTGAGTGTGTAGGAGTGTGTAGTGAGTGTTTAGGGAGTGTTTAGGTGGTGTAGTGAGTGTGTAGTGAGTGTTTAGGGTGTGTAGTGAGTGTTTAGTGAGTGTTTAGGGTGTGTAGTGTGTGTAGTGAGTGTGTAGTGAGTGTGTAGTGAGTGTGTAGTGAGTGTTTAGGAGTGTTTAGGTGGTGTAGTGAGTGTTTAGGGTGAGTGGTGAGTGTTTAGTGAGTGTTTAGTGAGTGTTTAGGGTGAGTGGTGTGTTTAGTGAGTGTTTAGGGTGTGTAGTGTTGTAGTGAGTGTGTGTAGTGTGTAGTGAGTGTGTAGGAGTGTGTAGTGGTGTGTAGTGAGTGTGTAGTGAGTGTTTAGGGTGAGTGGTGTGTTTAGTGAGTGTTTAGTGAGTGTTTAGGGTGAGTGGTGAGTGTTTAGTGAGTGTTTAGGGTGTGTAGTGTGTGTAGTGAGTGTGTAGGGTGTGGTGTGTAGTGAGTGTGTAGTGAGTGTGTAGTGTGGTGTGTNGTGAGTGAGTGAGTGGTAGTGTGTAGGNTGTGTGTAGTGTGTGTGAGTGTGTGTAGTGTGTAGGGTGTGTAGTGTAGTGTGTAGTGAGTGTGTAGTGAGTGTGTAGGGTGTGTAGTGAGTGTAGTGAGTGTGTAGTGAGTGTTTAGGGTGAGTGGTGAGTGTAGTGAGTGTTTAGTGAGTGTTTAGGGTGTGTAGTGTGTGTAGTGAGTGTGTAGTGTGTGTAATGAGTGTGTAGTGAGTGTTTAGGGTGTGTAGTGTGTGTAGTGAGTGTGTAGTGTGTGTAGTGAGTGTGTAATGAGTGTGTAGTGAGTGTTTAGGTGTGTAGTGTGTGTAGTGAGTGTGTAGTGAGTGTTTAGGGTGTGTAGTGTGTGTAGTGAGTGTGTAGTGTGTGTAGTGAGTGTTTAGGGTGTGTAGTGTGTGTAGTGAGTGTGTAGTGAGTGTTTAGTGAGTGTTTAGGGTGTGTAGTGAGTGTTTAGTGAGTGTTTAGGGTGTGTAGTGAGTGTGTAGTGAGTGTTAGGGTGTGTAGTGTGTGTAGTGAGTGTGTAGTGAGTGTGTAGTGAGTGTGTAGTGAGTGTTTAGTGAGTGTTAGGGTGTGTAGTGAGTGTTTAGTGAGTGTTTAGGGTGTGTAGTGAGTGTTTAGTGAGTGTTTAGGGTGTGTAGTGTGTGTAGTGAGTGTGTAGTGAGTGTGTAGTGAGTGTGTAGTGAGTGTTTAGGAGTGTTTAGGTGGTGTAGTGAGTGTGTAGTGAGTGTTTAGGGTGTGTAGTGAGTGTTTAGTGAGTGTTTAGGGTGTGTAGTGTGTGTAGTGAGTGTGTAGTGAGTGTGTAGTGAGTGTGTAGTGAGTGTTTAGGGAGTGTTTAGGTGGTGTAGTGAGTGTTTAGGGTGAGTGGTGAGTGTTTAGTGAGTGTTTAGTGAGTGTTTAGGGTGAGTGGTGAGTGTTTAGTGAGTGTTTAGGGTGTGTAGTGTGTGTAGTGAGTGTGTGTAGTGTGTAGTGAGTGTGTGTGAGTGTGTAGTGGTGTGTAGTGAGTGTGTAGTGAGTGTTTAGGGTGAGTGGTGAGTGTTTAGTGAGTGTTTAGTGAGTGTTTAGGTGAGTGGTGAGTGTTTAGTGAGTGTTTAGGGTGTGTAGTGTGTGTAGTGAGTGTGTGTAGTGTGTAGTGAGTGTGTAGTGAGTGTGTGTGTGAGAGTGTGTGTAGTGTGGTGTGTGTAGTGNGTAGTGAGTGGTAGTGTGTAGTGGTGTGTGTAGTGTGTGTAGTGAGTGTANTGTGTGTAGTGTGTGTANTAGTGTGTGTGTGTGTAGTGTGTGTAGTGTGTGAGTGTGTANTGTGTGTGTNTATGTGTGTGTAGTGTGTGTGTGGTGTGTGTGTAGTGTGTGTAGTGAGTGTGTAGTGAGTGAGGGTGTGTAGTGTGTGTAGTGAGTGTGTAGTGAGTTATGTTGATGCTGATATAGCATTCTCAGGTTTGCTCTTATTTTCTTACATCTTTGGACTTGCTACGGCAACACAATTATATATATATGGTACGTGTGTGTTTCCCTGCGTCTGTGTGTGTGTCTCTGTGTATGTCTTGTGTCTTAACTTGCACACAGCCTGGCACAAGCGCCATGGTGTCGTCACCGCCACTTAGTGGCGAATGGCGGCGGTTGTTGTTGTTGTCTTGTGTGTCTCTCACTCCGTCTCTCGCTCCGTCTCCCGCCCGTGGTCCAGGCCGTCACCACGGCCATGCGCAAGGGCGAAGACGTGGAGACGTCTAAGAAGTGTGAGTGACCAACGTGGACACGGACGGACAAGACGCGGCGAGAGAGACACTGAACAACCACACAGGGACATGAACAGCGACGCACGGACACACAGACAGGCACACACAGACACGTGCAGACAGCCCGTATGCGTAGCTGTTGCCATGTCCGGTTGACCTACCAACTGGTGTACCGAGTGACGAACTGTCTGGGGCGCCACGATGGCAAGATGTTAACTACCTCGCCTGGTACGCAGGAGGTCGTGGGTTCAATCCCGACCCTGACGCCTGCTGCTGTATATTTGGAGTTTGCGTCTCTCTCTCATCATCATCACGGTGGCTAGGAGATGTTAACTACCTCGCCTGGTCTACAGGAGGTCGTGGGTTCGATTCCGACCCGATGCCTGCTGTATATTTGGAGTTTGCATCTCTCTCTCATCATCACGGTGGCTAGGAGATGTTGACTACCTCGCCTGGTAGGCAGGAAGTCGTGGGTTCGATCCCGACCCTGACGCCTGCTGCTGCTGTATATTCGGAGTTTGTGTCTCTCTCCCCATGGTCGTGGGGAATTTTCTCCGGGTCCTCTGGTTTTTCCCCTCCACATTTCGAATCGACATCGCCACTCGTTCAGGGTATTTGGCTGCTACAAATTTCCACGCGAGGGTGATGAGGCACGTCTTTGAGCTGCTATCATTTGCGATGGCGAGGTCGCGTCTGAATAAGTAATAGTTAAAAAAACTTTCTTTATAAACACGCTTTAATGTACCGTACTCGTAATAGCAGAACTCCACGACTCCAGGAAGTGGCCCCGAAGTTTGCCACGTCAGGGGCCGTGGCCAATTACAGCCAACGTCAGTTGAGCGTGGACAATTAGACCCAAGCCGAAACATAACATCAAAAATGATGTTTAAAAAGATAGATTTTTTAATGATGGAATATAGTATTGTCATCAGTATGACATACGTATACCAAGTTTGCAGTCGATACCACATTGGGAAGTGGGTTAAAATTGAGTTGCAAGATTTGAGGATACGACAACAACAACAGTGAGTTAAATAAAGCGTGTAAAAGAGATTACTACGCATCTCAGCGGCCCTTACCTGCTAA